>PVKS010039044.1:0-17536 GCA_004027875.1 Aplodontia rufa | reverse complement strand
TTTTCCATGATTACTATATGTGTTATAACAAGTATCCTTCTCAACAATCCGCAACAGTAGTTTGAGTAATGCAACTCTTATAACAATCAGAAAGTTTCCACTTTAAGTAAATTCATAGTACATATAATTACTAAAACACAGCCAATTTCTAGAAGGGATGGTTTTGGCAATCTCCAGGGCTGGCCTTGCCTAGCCCATCTCCAAGTCTGGATTTTATCAGACAGAGCTTCGGTGGACATTGCCTCCTCCATACACACACATACCACACACACACACACACACAAACATACACACACACAGACCCATTAAGTGCAATAGGAAAGGATAAGGATTTATTGTGCTCCAGAGTAAAAGGGAGAAGTTTATTTGTAATAATGTCTAATTATTCCATTCCTGATCCATTGTATTGCTCAGAATGTTTGCTCTTCAGAATTTAACTAAAAGGTCCCAGACTCAAAGCTGCTGTTCTCGCATTTCCCTCTGCAGAACAGCAGGACATCACTGAATCTCCATGACAGATGATAAGTGCATTTTAGGAGTAGTAAGGAAATTCATTATTTACAGAGAAAATAGCTTCACAAAAACTACAACTTTAAAGCAAAATGAGATTTTTCTCATGATAAACCATGAAGTTAAAGTTTGAATGCAAAAGACTAACTCTTAGAACTATAAGGAGAAAGAATTACATTGCAGTATTGAAATGAAACTTATTTTATGGATAATTAGACAGTACTCTCACCTTTCCTCAGTATTTTATATCCTTGGATTTTTCTCCCCTCTTCAGATGATGATTGGTGGACGTAAGATTAAAGCACCATTATTTCAGAGCACTGAAGCACAACCGCTTAATGATGACATTATAAGAAATCTCAGGCAGTTTCAAGCTGGTCAAGTCTTTTTCATCAGCAGCTCAGTATCATTGGGGCTAGTCTTCTTCCACTTGATTAGAATGCTGGTCTACTTAACTCTTGAGTATGTTTTCAAGGATAAAAAAAGACTGGAGGGCTGGAGTGGTGGCTCAGTGGTATCACACTTGTCTGGCATGTGTGAGGATCTGGGTTCGAACCCCAGCACCACATGCACAACTAAGTGTCAGAGCAACAAAAACCAGATGAAAAACTAAATAAAATTGATTCTCTCTCTTTCTCTCCCTCTCTCTTTCTCTCTTAAAAACAAACAAACAAAAAAAAAAAAAAAAAAAAAAAAAAAAAAAAAAAAAAAAAAAAAAAAAAAAAAAAAAAAAAAAAAAAAAAAAAAAAAAAAAAAAAAAAAAAAAAAAAAAAAAAAAAAAAAAAAAAAAAAAAAAAAAAAAAAAAAAAACCAAGGCTGGAATCCAATCCTTGTAAAGCCAATCATGAAGCTATATGGAAAATTGCCACAAAAAGATCAGAAGCAAATTTGGAACAGAAATAAAGTAAAATTAAAATCAAACTAATTTCATATGTCTCTTAATCACAGGCCAATTGATAAGTTTATTCTCGTTAGTTGTTTGCTTCTTTTGCTTCCTGCTCAGGTAAAAACAGTTTAACCCAGTTGTGTTGGCACCTGTGTGTAGTCCCAACTACTCTCTGAGAGGCTGAGGCAGGAGGATTGCTTCAGTTCAGGAGGTTGAGGCCGGCCTGGGTGACATAGAGACCTCAACTCTAAAAATAAACCAAAAAAGACAAAGTTTAGTTTTTATGGAAAGGAATGTCCTGTATACGCACTTTTCAAAGGCATAGAGGAGGAGGCCTCTTTCATTTTTCTCTGAGGTGACCTTGTGTCTGCTGAGATCCCCTCTGAAGAGTGGCTTGGTTGCATTTGCAAGTACTGATGTGTGAGAAGCTGGATATCTTTCCAAGTAAAACTGAAGATACAGACCACAAAGACCTAAGGGAGCACTAGAGAACAGACATTGCTGTTTGGGGCCAGAGCCATCTGGCGCTTCTATTTAACTCCCGAGAGGAATGTAGACTTTCTTAGCGGATCTTCACTTAGTAATTGGGTATTAACTGTGGATAATGGATTCTGTGGTAACCCTTCATAATTTCTGCCTCCTGGTGTTCACACCTTTGGGTAAACCTCCCTGAGTGAATAATGAGACCTATTGTTTGCTTCTGACAAATCACAGAATCACAGAATATGATAAAGGTAATGGGAGATCACTCTCAGGATTATATTGTTTCATAAGGAAAACTCCATCATGCTAGCAGACTTGCTCTGGAGACCTTCCTTGCCAATGTGGTAAAGTCAGTGGCCCTATGGAAAAGCCTACATGGCAAGTGTTATGGTTTGGATCTGAAATGTTCTCCAAAGGCTTATGTGTTGAAGACTTGGTCCCCAGCTAGTCGCACTATGGGGAGGTGGTGGACACTTTAGGAGGTGGGGCCTATTTAGAAGAGGTAGGTCACCGGCAACATGGCTTTGAGGAATACATTGTGTCCCTAGACTCTTTTTTTTTATTTTTTAAGAGAGGACAGTGAGAGAGAGAGAGACAGAGACAGAGATAGAGAATCAATTTTTATTTAGTTTTTCACATGGCCTTCCTTGCTCTGACACTTAGTTGTGTATGTGGGTGCTGGAGTTAGAACATATGTACTCACACATGCCAGGCAAGCTCCGTAACCACTGAGCCACCGCTCCAGCCCTGTCCCTGGACTCTTGCTGGTTCTCTCTCCATCTGCCATGAGGTGAGCAACTTTGCTCCATCACACCCTCCCTGCCATGATGTTCTGCCTCACCCCAGGCCCAGACAATGAGCCAAGTGACCATGGACTGAAATTTCTGAAACCATAAGCCATAAATCTTTCTTCCTCTAAGTTGATTTTTCTCAGGTATTTTGTCACAGCAACAAAAAGCTGAATAACACAGGCAAGGAACTCAGGCAGAGTCTAGTTGTTTCCAACTTTGTGTAAACCTGTTATCTGCCACCAAGAATTCAAGACCCTCAGTCCTATGACCCTACATAATGGAATTCTGCCAATATCTAATTCAAATGGATTATTACCAAGTTGAGACTCCAGATGGGAACATAGTGCAGTCAACACCTTGACTATGATCTTGTGATCCTTAACAGAGGACCTGGACTCTTGACCAATAGAAACCATGAGATAATAAATGTATGCTGTTTTAGGCTACTAAGTTTGTGGTTAATTGTTAGACAGTAATAGAAAAGTAACACATTCATATATTTTAACTAATGATCCATAAGTAAAGTTGTAAGTTTAACAAATGATACTACCCTTTGATAACAACATTTAATGAGATCAATGGTTGATTGCTTTAAGGGAACACCATAGAGTTTCAGAATGTGTTAATAGATTCTATTAAAAGTGTTTTTGGCGGGGGCTGGAGCGGTGGCTCATTGGTTTCAGCGCTTGCCTGGTAAGCATGAGGACCCAGGTTCAAACCCCAGCACCACATACACAACTGAGTGTAGGAGCAACTAAGGCCATGTGATAAAACTAAATAAAGTTGTTTCTCTCTTTCTCTGTCTCTCTCACTGTCCCTCTCTCTTTAAAAAAATAAAAATAAAAAAATAAAAGTGTTTTGGGGGCTGGAGTGGTGGCTCAGTGGTTATGGCACTTGCCTTGCATGTACAAGGACACAGGTTCAAACCCCAGCACCACATATACTATGAAGTGTCAGAGCAATGAAAGCCACATGAAAAACTAAAGCCCACAATTCCAGTGACTCAAGAAGCCGAGGCAGGAGGATTGCAAGTTTAAGGTCACTCTGAGAAACTTTGAGAAACTCTTTCTCTTGGGGCTGGAGTGGTGGCTCAGCGGTTTCGGCGCTTGCCTGGCAAGCACGAGAACCCAGGTTCAAACCCCAGCCCCACGTACACAACTGAGTGTTGGGGCAACTAAGGCCATGTGAAAAACTAAATAAAGTTGTTTCTCTCTTTCTCTGTCTCTCTCACTGTCCCTCTCTCTTTAAAAAAAAAAAAAAAAGAGAAACTCAAATTTTTAAGAAGAGGCTGGGGATGTATTTCTATGATAAAGCACCCCTGGGTTAAATCTCAAGTACTAAAAAAAAAAAAAAGTGTTTTGTGTCCTTTTATATGATGGTCAGACACATGTGCCCATAAGAGGAGACACAGGACAGGACCAGGAAAATAAAGTTTATTATACTCATAGGTCCTAAGTATGGGAGGCATGGAACCCCATGTAAGGTCATGTACTCTCCCAGAACTTCTAGAAGATGTTTCTCAGGAAAGGAAAGGCAGGGCTGTGTGAACAATTCGAGGTTGATAATTTGGGCAGGCTCTAAACTAAAGTGTTGGCTCTTAATTGCCTGGTAGCTGGCTCTGGGATGATTATGGCTGAGGATTACTGCCTCATAGGGTTCAGGAGCCAGATAGAGGAGGAATGGCTCTGGATTGGTTAATTGGTATATCAGAGGCATGCTTCTGGCTAAGTTCTTTACTATCTCCAAGAATTGGCCAGCCCTGGGGTGGGGTAGTCTCTTCTCAGCTACAAAAGCTTTTTTTAATCTGTCTACAACACCATAATATACTGACAAATATTTGCATTTCTCTGTATAAAAAGTGGATTTTTCTCCACTTTTTTTTTTGGTTAATGGTCATGAAAAGGCTAAAGTAATGTAATATTGTCCTATTCTGAATGTGAAGTGGATATTTATATCAAATTGAATTTAAAAAGGGCTGGAGGTATAGTTCAGTGGTAGAGCATTTGCCTAGCATGCATGGTGTCTTGGATTGTATCTCCAATATCTCTCTCACACATACATACACACACACAAATTGAAGTAAAGGAAAATGTTGATATCTTCATAATTTGGGCCATTTCCTAACATTAATTGCACCTATGTTAATGCTTACTGGTTATTAAAATTCATTATTGCTATTTATTTATCTATTGTTGGAGACTACTGTCAACATGATGCCTAGCCAGATGTCAGAAAGTGGTAAACAACTCTAAGGGGCCCAGCTGGCTTGTAATTAGCAAACCGCCTGACTGCATGACTAAGCTATTTGGCCACTCATTTGTTATAATTGGTTGAATGTGTTTGCACTGTATTCCTACTGGTTGTTGTAATAGACAAATTAAGAGAATAGAGACTAGTCGAAGAAGCAGCAGCAGCAGAGACAGAGGAAAGAGGAGAAGAAGAAGAAGGAGAAGGAGAAGGAGAAGAAAGAAAGAAGACCCTCCCGTGCAGACTTAAGAGAAGAAGAAGAGCCTCGACTGCAGAAATAGGGACTCTAGTACAGCAGTAGAAACAGGGACTCTAAAATGTGAATAGCCTTGACTCTAAAAAGCATGTTTTAAAGGCCTTGCCTCTAAAAGAGGGAAGGCGGAAGCGCTTGGAGGCCTTTAGCGGCAGTAAAGGGAGAAATGAAGTGCTTGGAGAACTCAGGGCCAGTGGGTCTACTTCATGCCCAGTCAACCACTGATTGAGAGCCGTCCGGTTCCTGCCTGCTGGGACCGGACATCTATAGATGGGCTCAAGCTCTCATCCAAAAGGGAGTTAGAAAAGAAAACAGACCTAGAATCAAGTTTAGGTGAGCAACACTAAAAGTTGTTAACGTCTCATCATTCTGCAAAAAGTACATGAATTTGGGCAGCAGAGACAATCTGGCTGCTACAGAAACTCTCAGAGGGATTTATGTTCACTCTTCACCTCTTTTGCAGTCATCTTTCTCTTCAGGGTTGTCCGTCTTCCCTGTCACTGAGCCTTTTGGTCTCTTTTCTACTTGATCTGTAAGGTTTCATTAGAGTTTTATTCAATGTCATCAGACATTGAAATTTGACGTTTTGATCATTTTAACTTCAAAAATTATTTTAAAAGAGAGGGACAGTGAGAGAGAGAGAGAGAATAAATTTTATTTAGTTTTTCATTTGGTTTTCATTGCTCTGAAACTTAGTTGTGTACATGGTGCTGGGGTTTGAACCCATGTCCTTGCACATGCCACAACCTGTAAGCTACCACTCCAGGTCCCTTCTCTTCAGATTTTAAAATACTTGATTAAATAAATTCTTCAAAATTATACAAATAGATAAAATTCTTTGCAGATTCAGATTGGTGTAACATTATGTAAAATGCTCCATTATTTAGAATGGAAGACATTTTACTTTAATATTATTCATGAAAAGTTCAAAATTCAGTTTTCAAAGATTAAGAAATGTTCAGAACTCATTCTTTTCACATCTGTCACCTGGCAGTGTCTAAAGTTATTAATGACCCAGTGCAGTTATCATTGCATTTGCATGCCTGTGCATATATTGTTCACAATCATTATGTGAAACCACTTCCAGCTAAATCTTGGGAAAATCATGCCTTAGCAGCTCACATAGAGAAGTGACAGTCTATAGAGGGACTCAGCCATGCTTGCAATGTTGCTGCTTAAAGAGAGTCCGTTAAAAAAATATTCACTGCCTGCCACCATAGATAAGCTGAATGATTTGGTCTGCCTGAACCACACCCCTTATCACTGAAATATTTTCGTATTTCCAAGACTCAAGGCTATCAGCTGTGTCCTCCATAAGAAGAGACTAGTAATGAGACAGTTTAGGAGAGAGTTAAATGGCTAGGTAGTCAGGACCGTGGGCCTCATTCAACCATACCTTGAAGCCGACTGGTAGAGAGCCATTAATAGGTATGTTCAGGGCCTTCTTGTGCAAATGACCATGAGGTTCACCAGTGGAAGGAACTCCTTTGTCCCAGAAGCAGGAAAACTAAGAAGTGGGGGTAGACACAGATGGGAACTAGGAAAGAGTTGCTACCTGTTTTGCATAGATTTTAACCAATGATTTTGATTCTCAGTTTCAATGCCTCTTTTACATAGAGTTTAGCCAATGATGTTGGTGCTTTTCATGAATCTTAAGGCTCATATCCCAAACCAATATAATCCCTGGCCTCACATACATTAGATGGTATCCTGCTTCCAGGTACCCCTCTGCCTTGTGGAGATTCTGCTCTCTTTCCTTAAATAAATCCTGGTTCTTTACTCTTCCCTTCCGTGGTTGTCTGTGGATTTTATTCTTCCTCAAGATAAGAACCTGAAAGATCCGCGCCAAATTCCTGCACCAAATTCCCACACCAAGAGCTGTAATGACCACTTAACAATAGCGGGGAGGGAAAAAACCCAGCTCTTGCTAGGTAGCTGCTACCATTATTTGGGCTGCAGAGATCTCAATGAGCCCAAATTCCCAGTTTTAAGTGGAAATAGCTGCAAACACTAGGAATGGGCCATTTGGCCACAGAAATCTGCATTTGCCAGCATGAGCAGAGAACCCAGCCTCATGTCAAAAACTCCACATCATTTAGACCTTAACTATGACATCTAGGAAAGGAAATTGTGGTATTGATGAGGGATTTTTGAGATGAGGTCTGATTCTCTGCGCCTGCTGGCAAATGAAGCCTGGGCCTACTACAGATTCCAGGAGCAAAAAAATAGCCCACTTCTAGTGTTTGCAGCTATTCCCAGTTAACGCTGGGAATTTGGGCTGGCTGCAGGTTTCTGCAGCCAAAATAGTGTTAGCAGCTCCCCAGCTAAAAGCTGGTATTGCAGCTCTTGGTATGGAAATTCACCCCAGGAATTCAGCCCTAATCTTCTGGGTGCTTGTCTAATGCAGGTTAGACCAGGGGCTAAATTGGTTTGGGTATGAGCCTTGATTAAGATTCATGTAAAATAGGCATTGAGAAAAGCACCAACATCTTTGGTTGATATCTATGTAAAACAGGCATTGAAACTGGTCATCAACATCATTGGTTAAAGTTTATGTAAAACAGGTGACAAATTCTTTCTAGTTCCAACCTGTGTCTACCCCCACTTCAGGGTTTTCTGGCTCTGGGACAAAGGAGTTGCTCCACAGGTGAGCCTCATGGTCATTTGCATTTGAAGGCCCTGAGCATATCTGTCAATCACTCTCTACTGGCCAGCTTCTAGGTATGGTTAAATGGGACCCAGTCCTGACTACCCAGCCTTTTACCATCTCTCCTAAAACTGTCTCAGTATTATCAGAGGAAGCTGAATCATAATAAGGCCAGCATGTGTTAGGTTTTGGGACCACCATGAGAACTCCCTTGCATCTAGTTAAGAATTTTTGCAGTTGATGACAATGATTGTTATTGGGCTCTAAGTCCACAAATAAATTTGTTTTAGTCTCATTTTTCCTATATTAATCAGATTATTACTATTGCTCAAATTCACATACTGGACTTTCTGCGAAATAATGAGGTATTAATAGCTTTTAATGTACTTGATTCCAGGTTTTTTTCCAAATCTTTTTTGAGAGCTGGAGTCCATCTATTATTTTATTACACTCTGTTTCTACAACCAGCCAATTCCTTACCATTTTACAACTTCTACTTTACCATTCATCAGCATCAAGGATTTTCTTCAAACCCAGGGTCTCTTGCATGATAGGCAGTCTACCACTGAGTTACATCCCCTGCCCTTTTGTATTTTGACAGGATCTTGCTAAATTGCTGAGACTGACAATTGCAATCCTTCTGCCTCAGCCTTCTGAGTAGCTGGGATTACAGAGCTGTGCCCAGTTAGAATCTCCTCCATTTCAGAATGGTTGCCTAGTTTGTAGTCTTAGACAGAATTTTGATCACAGGGCATATTGTGACTAATAATCCGTCTTCCAGCTTCTGCATGGTCAGGTGATAACACTTCTTTCTCTTTTCCAACAAAGAGAAACATGATTAGAGTTTAGCACTTGGGCTCTTATTTCATGAACAGTTCAGTGCTTCAGCCCAATTGCCTGATCTTTATCATCACAATTCAATTTTTCAGGTTGCAGTGAAAAGAAAAAATATGTTCAAGTTATCTCCCTGTTTGTACAAGAACATCCAACTAGAGCCCCCTCCTTCCAATTCGGAGAACAACAGCCACTCCAGCTTCTGAATGCCCTTGGAAATATCAAGATGAAACTCTTCAGTTTTAAGACGTGATGGCTTTGAGCTTTTTCAGTCACGGAGAGTTGACCTGACTTTTCTTCTTCTGATAGCTTTCTGCGGGGGGCCTTGCAAAATAACTTTTGCTTTGATTACCTAGTGATTTACAGCCCTTCTCATTTGTTTCTCATATCTCCTTTTTCCAGAGTATAGGGAGCTCTCCTCTCACCCGGTTGCCTCAAAGCAATTTTGCTTATCTCCCAGAAATTCAAGGCCCATCTCCTTTATGTAATTCTGATTCTCCTAAATAATGATTGTCTGTTTTCTTTTGTCCTCTTTCCCCTGCCCGCCTCCCTTCTTTTCTCCAACTCCCTCTACCCACCTCCCTTTCTGACTCTCTACCATAGTGTTTTCAGTATAGGGGCAGATTTCATATAAACACAGCATGCTAATTTTAAAAATGATTCTTTTACAGAAAAAGAAAATATAGTCTTGTCTCATATTTGCCTGTAGCTGTCTGTAGTTGTTCTTGTGAACTGAAGAGCTTTGTGGTAATAGTTGTCTCAATATTCCTGATAAGTTCAAAAAATAATATGCGAGCATTCAGATATAGAGAGATATGTTAATAGGGCTCCTTCAAGAAACAAACCTGTGGGAAACAATTGTTTTCCTTAGGGTAAAGCTGAAACTGCACCTGGTCTGGATGCAAGGCATGAAGCTGGGTAGCTTGCTGACAAGGGTCACCGGGCCACATGTGGCCACTAACCCAGGAAAGACAATGGCCCTTCCCCAGATATAGAAAATTAAGGGGAAATTGGTTTAATGGCTCAACATGCTTGTCACTATCTCCAGTTGACTGATTGTAAATCACCTGCCTTCTTTCCTTGTGAATAAAATGCATGTGGTTCAGAAGCTCAGTGCCTCCATCGTGCCCAACAAAGTGCCACCTGGCTTCCACCATACCTTGAATTCCCTCAGATTCTTTGTCTTCCCTTTTCTCCACAATATATTGCCCTCTTTTAAGATTATAAGACACCTTGCTGTTCTGGATGCAAGACAAATCTAAGACAAAGACTGAGTACACATAGGTTATTTGGGATGTTATGAGATATGGTCAGGGTCTGGAGTGGTGGCTCAGGGGTTATAGCACTTGCCATACGTGAGTATGCGGGTTCACACCCCAGCACCATGTACACGTCAAAGTATCAGAGTAACAAAAGCCACATGAAGAACTAAATAAAATTGATTCTTTTTCTCTCTCTCTTACTTAGTGTTCAACTCTCTCTTTCTCTTTTTTTTAATTCGTTCAACATAGTCTTACATATTGGAGGGAACTGTTGCTGCATATTCATGAACACATGGATATTGACAGAGCAAGCCAAGGCTGATGTCAATTCATGATCTCACCCATTTGCATTTTCCCCGATCCCATGTTTCCCCTACTTTACCCCCATGTTAGTTGGGCTGCTCATGGAAGTTGAAGGTTCCCCACTGGGTTGATAACCCACATACTCCCTCCCTCTAGCTGCCTTAATATCCCTCCTATTCTCACAGCCCTCTCTGCTGCCCTCCCTTCATCCCCCAGCGTCATAGGCATGGTTCCCCTGCTCCTGTAAAAATTCACCCATGTTGAGGTTATTATTAGCTTAGCCAACTTTCAGTCTGTTTCTGATTGTATTCTAGTTGCCACATATGAGAGAAAACATTCAGCCCTTGAGTCTCTGAGTTTGGGATATTTCTCTCAGCAC
Organism: Aplodontia rufa; assembly: GCA_004027875.1. NCBI lineage: Eukaryota > Metazoa > Chordata > Mammalia > Rodentia > Aplodontiidae > Aplodontia > Aplodontia rufa. The sequence goes on along the minus strand of PVKS010039044.1, from coordinate 6,941 downwards.
AATTTTTTCCATCTCCATCCATTTGGCTGCAAATGCCATGATATCATTCTAAAAGAAGAGTAGAATTCCATTGCATATATGTACCACAGTTTTTGAATCCCCTCATTCAGTGAGGGGCATCTGGGTTGGTTCCAAAGTTTAGCTGTAGTAAATTGAGCTGCTATAAACATTGATGAAGCTGTATCCCTGTAGTATGCCAATTCTAGCTCTTTTGGGAAAATACTCAGGAGTGGGATAGCTATTTCATAAGGTGGTTCCAGCCCTGGTTTTTTGAGGAGTCTCCACACTGCTTTCCAGAGTGGCTGTACAAGTTTGCAGTCCCACCAACAGTGTGATAGTGTTCCCCTCTTCCCACAACCCCTCCAGCATCTGTCATTATTTGTATTCCTTATTTTTGCCACTCTGACAGGAGTGAGGTGGAATCTCAGTGAAATTTTGATTTGCATTTCTCTGATTGCTAGTGATATAGAACATTTTCTCATAATTTTATGAGCGTTTTGGACTTCCTCAGTTGAGAAATTTCTATTTAGTTCCCTAGCCCACTTATTGATTGGATTATTTGTGGGGTTTTTTGGTGTTCAGTTTTTTGAGTTCTTCGTATATTCTGGATATTAGCCCTCTGTCTGAGGATTGTTTATCCTCAGTAACCCTGTACAGGAAGTATTCTTGCCCAAGTTTTGTAGAGAAAAAACCTGTGACAAGGAAAAGTTAAGTCATATTCTCAGAATGCTACGAAGTAACATTCCCAGAATGCTTGAGTCAGAACATGACAAAATTGAGGCTCCAATGCCATTGTGTTCAGTTTACCATGTGCTTTGCTCATTAGAGTTCTGTTTAGGAATACCTTGCTGTTCACAGACAAAGATCTAGAGCAGGGGCTAGCAAATGCCATGGGCCAAATCCAGCCTTTTTGTGTGTGTAGTGTTGGAGTGGGATTTAAATAGGGCTGCTTTATCACTGAGCTACACCCCAGCTCTTTTTATTATTTAATAAAAATTTTTTGAGATAGGGTCTTGCTAGGTTGCCCAAACTGGCTTTAAATTTGCAATCTTCCTACCTCAGCCTCCCAAGTAGCTGGGATTACAGGTGTGAGCCACAGCACCTAACACCAATTGTTTTTGTAAATTATATTTAATTGGAACTCCGTCTGCTACAACAGCAGAGTTGAGTTGTTGCAACACCAATCATATGGTCTGTAAACCTGTATATATAAGCTGACTCTTTGCAGAGAAAATTGTCTAACTCTTGGAATAGAGTATAGTGTTAAACTGAATTAAGATCTTGAGAATCTTCTACCTGGTGTCATTTACCCTGTACTAGAGACATGAGTGATTATATGACAACCTAAATCTACTATAAAGCAAAAGCCATGACTGCAATTAATAACATTAATAATGAGATGATAATAACACTATCACTAATGAGGACTCCCGAGGTGCAGGTTTGATAATGAATGTTTTGCTAACACATTTTTACTAGCCTGACTTCAAATTCAAAAGGTCAAGTAAAATTGTATAGGAATAAAGAGCTGGTAAGTGGTGGAGCTGGAATTATCCTGCATCAATCTATCTCTAGAGGCTGGGTTCTTAACCACCATGCTTTACTTGTTCTTCACTTTTATTGTGAAGAGTACAAACCAGGAAAAAGACTAGATTTTTAAGGCTCTGTGGAGGCAGGAAGATTATCAAGGAAGAAATTGGTGCTAATGAGACAGCACATGTCAGGTTACTCCGAGTAGGAAAATTTGGTTGCGATGGGCACTTCCACCAACCACTTGTCAAGGTTGTACTTGTAATTACCAATGTCACTTGCTGTGGTTGACAAACCATTCAAGGTGGCATTGCTGTAGATACCTAACAAAGAAGAAAGGGAAGACCAAATTCTAATCCCTGACCCACTAGCATTTGATTTTCAAGAATGTCTACATATTTTGAAGAGCCTAGTTCCCAAGTCTTTACAACTTCAATGGTAAGACGGAGAGTATTCATACTCTTTTCATTCTAGTACAGCAAAAGGAGCTTAAAATAGGCTTGCCTTGTCTTGGAATATCATTAATGCAAAGCCCTGTCCTGCTGAAAGATTCCAGGTGGTTAATAACATTGGTGCTAATGTTCTACCTGTCCTTGGCTTCGGTTCTCACTTATTTCCCGTAAGTGGATTACTCATGCCCTACATAAAAGCTCACCCTTGGGGCTGGAGCGGTGGCTCAGCGGTTTCGGCGCTTGCTTGGCAAGCACAGGGACACGGGTTCAAACCCCAGCACCACGTACACAACTGAGTGTTGGAGCAACTGAGGCCATGTGAAAAACTCAATAAAGTTGTTTCTCTCTTTCTCTGTCCCTCTCACTATCCCTCTCTCTTTAAAAAAAAAAAAAAGCTCATCCTTGCATAGCCTGAGTATTAGACAGTCAAGGATGTAAGCAGCCTCAGAGTCTCTCTCTACAGCCTAAAATATGTAGAGCTTGGTATTGGTCATCTCATGTTTGGGAATCTCAATCCTATGCACAAAACTCTGCAGTTGGCCTTAGAGTCTGATAGTGGGCAATCTCAAGGGCAGGGAGAACTTCCTATTCCTATTAGTATTGTCTGTGCTTAATATATTTAATATATCTTGGATAAAGATTTAGTAAACTATTATGCTGCCCTCAGAGGGAGCTGAATCAGAAGGACAATTGTCTGTCTTTCCCCCTCACTCATTCATGGCATTCCCTGGGTTCTTGTGGGATAGGGTCGAAGACTGGACTTCAGTTCTTGAAACTGACCTGGTGCTCTGGGTCTCTTGTACTCCCCAAACAATAGTAATTAATAATACAATAAAAGAGCTACCTTTTTAGTAGGAGACATTATTTTATATGATGATTAAGTCTACCAAAAAGTAGGTACATTAGTCAGCTTCCCATTACTGTAGCAAGAAACTGAAATAATCAAATTAAAAGAAGAAAAGTTTATTTTGGCTCATGATTTTGGAGATTTCAGTCCATGGTTGGTTGGACCTGTCACTTTTGGGCCTGTAGTAAGGCAGAACATCATAACAGTACTATGTTCCAGAAGAAATCCATTCACCTTATGGCTAGAATGAAAGAGAGAGATGAAGAGACCTGCATCTCACACGCCCTTTGAGGAAGTCCCCACTGAACTAAGGGCTTCCCAACACTTAAACTTTTCCAATGCCTTCCAATGGGGCAGAGCTGAGGACCAAGCCTTTAAGCACATGGACCTTTAGGGGACATTTCTTATCCAAACTATTGCAGGAGGTATTATTATCCCCATTTTGTACATGAGGAAAATGAGACTCAGAGAAGAAAAGAATTTGTTCTCAATCACTGTTCATCATTTGTTCTCAATCCTTTCTATGGCTATACAACAAATTACCACAAACTCATGGCTTAAAAGAACACATGTTTTCTATTTCAAAGTTCCATAGGAGGAATCTGGGCACAGCTGGTCCAGTTCTTCTATTCGGGATCTCAAGAGGCTATAACGGAGGTGTCACGTGGATTGTATCTTTATCTGGACAATTGAGTGGAAAAGAGGCTACTTCCAAGATCATTCAGGTTGTGAAAAAAATCATTTTCTTGCAGCTGTGTAACTGAGACCCCCCAGCTTCTTACTGGCTCTTAGGAGGAGGCAGCCCTTGGGCTCATGAAACAGCCCACAATTTTCCCTGCCAGATGGTCCCCTTCATAAACAGTTCATATGGCTGTTTTTCTAAAACTAGGATAATCTTTCACTCTAGTCTACTAAGATGGAGTGTAAACACGTAACACAATCATTGGAGTGACATCACACAACCTTTGCCCTGAAAGGTAGCATGATGGGAGTAGTGGCATCCCCTCATATTTGCCATATTGGTTAGAAGCAAGTCATAGGTTCCACTTGCATTCAGAAGGAGAGAATTATACAAGGGTGAGAGTCATGGAAAGTCACCTTAGGATGTTCCCACTATACTCACATAGGAGCTAAGTGGCAGATCAGGGGTCAGAGGGATACTTCACTGCCTCCCTGTAGCTCCAGGTTTCTCCCTTTCCCTGTTGCCACATGGAACTGTCACATCTCAGGGGTCTCAAGTCATAAGGATGGCAGACACTGTCATTCTACCCTCATGGTCATGCTGACAGTTCTTCATGATCAAGTCCTTTCAGTTTTTCAATACAATGTCACTTGAAGAGGCCGGGAACTGTGGCTCATGCCTATAATCCCAGTGACTCAGAAGACTGAGGCAGAAGAATCCCAAGTTCCAGGCCAACCTGGGCAATTTAGTGAAACCCTGTCTCAAAATAAAAACAATTAAAAGGACAGGGGATGTAGTTCAGTGGTTAAGCATGCTGGGCTTAATCCCAGGTACTCCCAAAAATCACTAGAAGAGGGTCTAAAATAGGCCTCCCTGTCTTTGAACATAATTTAGACAAAACCCACTCTTCTTAGGCAATTCTAGATGGCTTCCAGTGGTGATACAACCAGCAGAGTCCTTGGAACAAAGGTATACTCTAGAAACTAAATATTGTGATACATGGGACTGAATTCTATTTCTCCTGAGACCAGCTTCTATATACATGCAAACAAAAATTTAACAAATGACCAAAGAAGATGACTTAATGCTATTTTTCAATTTAAATCCATTTAGAAATATTCATGTCTTGATAGAACTTAAATTCCTTTCCCAATGAAATGCAAAGGGGATGGATCAGAGCTATAGCCTCCATGAAGAAACTTGCCGATGCATTGGACACCTTCTGTTAGAGAAGCACATCATCTCTTTACTTCTGGGAAGACAGACCTGGTACCAATCCCTCACAACAACTTTATCATAGAGTTTGCCATATGTCTGTGGATGTGCCCAATTTCTTGGCCCTTCTCTTATTTTAATTTTTCAAATAGTGATACAACAGAGATGTGGTTTAAGACAGTCTCCACAGAGAGATCTGTGTGCTTCTTATTAGTTTGTGATGAGAAACAACTCTGCAGAAACATGAAGTATGTTCCACTCCTGAGTCTGAGATGGATTCTAAGTTCATTCAAACTCAAAAATAAGTAAATAAAGCTCAAAAAGACAATTGCAACCCAAGCAGATCTTGATAGAGAATTCAAATTGCTTTAGTAGTTATACTAAAGTTTTTTTTTTATCACAAGTTAGGCAGCCCAAACATAATTTCATAATATGCCAGCTCGTTGTACAGTACTGCCTTCAATCATAGCAAAATAATGTCACAGTAAAGAAAGCACACAGGGGAAAGCAAGAAATTTAGCTGAACTGAATTTATTAAAGTGTCGTAGAGGTAGATATCAGGAGTGCATGTAAAGCTTAAGTCAGTAAAACACCATTATGTATATAAGAGAAGACCAGTATTTACTTTTTACCACCCAAACTAAAAAATACATGCAGTTTACAAAAGCATATTTCTTTTTGAATTGATTTTGCATTAGGGAAAACATCCTGGCAGGTTAAATCAAGGTAAGAAATGACAAAATAATGTTCCATGTTTTACAAAACTGAAAATTTGATTAAGCTCCATAAAAGAAGGGTGATGAGAGACTCGTTGGTAGGAGGCTGCTGCTACGCTGAACTTTTGTCATCCCTCTATGACACAGACCCCACAGTGGGAGGATGAAGTTGTCATTTTGGAAGGATGTTCTGGATCCCTACAAAGACCTTTGTTTTCTGAGCTCACTGGAGTCAGGACAGGGATTGATTGCTGAGAATGGGAGATTTCAGGAGGCAAGAAGGGAGAAGAAGGGAAGTAAGATGCAGATATAAAGAAATTTAGACCCAATATGACTGGGCATGGGGTGAGGGAGAGGTGGAGGTGATATCACCTTCTCCCACCTCCCTCCCACCCCACCCCAATACTGGGGAAGGGTAGTGGAAGAAAGAAGAAAAGAAATGTGTGATTGGTAATTACTTTATCCCTTAGGATACCATCTGATATAACAGAAAAAGAAATCAAAGCAAGGGGCTAGAGTAGTAGCTAAGTGGTTGGAGCACTTGTCTGGCATGCTCAAAGATCTGTTTATTAGTTTGTGATGAAAAAAACTCATACACAACTAGGTGTTAGAGAAACAAAGGTCAGATGAAAAAATAAAATTTATTCTCTCTCTCTCTCATTCTCTCCCTCCCTTTCTTTAAAAAAAAAAAAGAAGAAAGAAAAAGAAATCAAAGCAATATACTCATTTAAACATCTCAGGTAACAAGTGTAGACAAAGAAGAATCCAGGGATCATTCCGCATCTTGGCAGGAGCTGGCACTCTGAAATCCTCTTGGCATCCCTTTAACTGCAGGATGGCAGCTGCTGTTCCAAGCATCAAATCCTCCCTGGTTTAGGATGGAGGTGGGAGGGAAAGGGATACACAGAGACAGCAAAAAGAGTAAGGCTCGCAGAATCATGAGGAGCTGAAACAGCGGAACTGGAAATGGAATACCCCCTCACAAATAGAGGGAGTACAGGTGGGATTTAAATAGGATGCGAAGAAGGGAGAAGAAAAGTCGGGGAACCGTATATAAATTCTGGTGAAATGTTCTAATCTACCCTTGATAGAAGTGGTTATTTGGAGGAAGCAAAAGAAAAACCAATCACATGCAATTTCCTTCCAATTCAAAATTTTGAATGTATGGAAAACTTGGATATGGGCCAAACTGGGGCCAGAATAAGCTGCCAGGATTTCCGTTAAAGCTGTCATAGCTGTCATCAGAGCAATGAGTAAAAGCTACACAATGGCTCGATTTGAACATTTTAAAAGTAAAAAGGATTGCACTCTCATTACATAGGCTTTTAGTAGAACCCAAAATTTCAATTCACTCAGCCTCACCAGATAATTCCCCTCTGTGGTACTTGTCGGAATCTCTCTTCTCATGACATTTATTTTTGTCCTCCCTGTTAAAGCAATGCCATACAATCCATCCTCATGTCTTTTTTTTTTTTTTAAAGAAAGAGGGACAGTGAGAG
>PVKS010039043.1:0-17518 GCA_004027875.1 Aplodontia rufa | reverse complement strand
TAATTATTCAATGTCCAAGTATTTGAACAGTTCCTGTTGTTTCTCTTGTTGTTGGTTGCTAAGATCATAGCGTTATGATCTGACAGAATACATGGGATTATATCCACTTTTTTGTATTTGCTAAGATTATCCCGGTGAACTAGGATGTAACTCTATCTCTTGAATGTGAGCATTTATAGCCTTTGGAGTCATTTTAAATTCTTTTGTCAATTTTATTGTTTATCTAATAAATGTCTAATGAAACTTCTGATATTTTTTCTAGGAAAACAAGACAATGAAGATATGAACAAATTACATCTGAAAAATCTAGTCATAACAATCTTATTTCAATTTACTTTCCTTGATTTTAAAAAGCAAGCTTTTAATATCTAAAAGAAATTTGTCACTTAGTTTATATCAACTTCTTTTCAATCAAACATTGATGCCATAAAATTTACACAATTCAATCCAGTATTACACACCCAACATAAACCACTTTCCTACTTTATCCATCTCTCTATGTTAGGCACATTAATCAGGCTACTCATTTCAACCAGATGGCATACATCTATAATCTAAGCGTGCTGTATTTTAAGACATATCTCAACATTTACTAATCACTGGAAGCCTTCACGTATACTAGCTACCTTTGATTTTCCATTCTATCATTATTTATAGACTCAGGTAATATTCTATTTTAAAACTACATATATAATATATACATACATATATTTCACAGTTTTGAGGCACTGATTTACAGAGCATTCGTTGTCCATTTTGAAATCAATGTCATATATATGTATACATATGCATATATATATATACATATAAGATTTTATCATGTTGTTCTGCTATAAAGAGAGAGAAAACTGTTGCTTTGAGTGGCCAGAAAATAACATACTGAAGGGAAAATAATATTTTCTCCATTTTATTAACTTATTCAATTTAGTAGTAAACTGATCCCTAGCAGATTGTGCACCTTTATTTCTTTTGGTAAATAATTTACCCTGATTCAACTTAGACCCATACTCTCTCCATGTGATGTTCTAAATCCTATAATTGTCTGTTTGCTAAGCTTTGTATTCTCAATTGTCTAAGAGTAATGTTATCTGAAAAAATTATCATTTAAGGGGCTGCATAACAAAATTGACAATAATTTAATGTGTTACATCCTGCAAGATGAGCTACGATTTTAGAAAATGCCACTTAAGGAGCAAACTTAGCAGGTATAGTTTTGAGCAACAGAAAATGTCAGAAATCCCTTAAACATCATTATGCAAAGAAACATTTACCTTACTATTGCAACACTTCTTAATAAAGGAGTAAAGAATAAGATATTAAGAAATGATTGAATGAATGACTTACCAGTTTTCCATCTCCCATAGTTTGGACTCCACAAAATTAAGTAATCAAAATATAAATGCACTTTTCAGACAGCATTTATATTTAGCATTTAACTCAATTCTGAGTACATCTCTTGACAAGTACTACATGTTCTCTCAAGACCCTGAAATAGTGTGATACATGACAAGTGTTCATCAGTTGTTTTATGAATAAATAAGCAACACCTCTAAACTCTGCAACATATATATGTATGTGAGTATATATACTTATATGTATGTATATGTACATATAATTTCTATTCATTATCAAACTAATTTGAAGATCAGTTTCTTTAAATAGCACAATGGCATTCACATATTTTCATTTATTTAATATCACATTATTCAACTACCATGTAATTTACAGGTTTTATTCAATTTTGTCTAATCTTTCATTATTATTATTTTAAATTTTATGATGGAAAACTACCAGTTTAGTTTTCACCTGGTAGGTCATTTAGATGGTGATTGAAACCACCAGAGCCTATTACCTGCTCTGGCTGATTTGCTGACACACAGGCTGTATACCAATGTACAAGTAGATAGCCACACACTTTGACGAAAATAGCATCTTTTCTAGTTTATTATTTTTAGCAATAACAGTATGGCAAAAGAAGAATATTCATTACTTTACATGACTTTACTGAGTGGGAACTCTTCTGATCCTCCCTATTTGCTGCCAGACTCCTGGCAGGTTTCCTAGAGAATACACAAGGCATGTGGTTGGGTCATTTTTAGCCTTCCATTTTCAAATAAGGTTACAAGTACAAATCTATCTTCTTCTGGAGGAATTAAGGGACTAAATGTCTGTGCAAAAAAATAAATATAATGAAAACTCCCATATTCTCCAAATACTTTATTCTCGTTTGATTATCATTGCTATAGTTCAATTTAATTATTATCATAATGAAGAAATATTCTAAGTATATCTTTATCTGTTTCTCTTTTTTTAAATAGAGTCCTTTGTGGACTAGACAGAAAATAGAAGCTTGCATATTATCTATCTTTTATCATCCATTCATTTCTATGTAAGCGCATGTATATAGTAATGCTTTCATTTATATTTCTAAAATCTCAATACATAATATTGTATGCATTCATCCAACAGAAAGTTCTGTATATTCAAAAATCAATTAAGGCACACATTAGGGAATTAATGTACATACAACACCTTTTTAAATACTAGTTTTCATTCTCTATTATTTTAATTTGCCTATGTAGTGTTAGGGATTTTACAGGTATAAAACAACTGCAATATTGATTTTCTCCCATAGAATTAACTACTGAATAATTAAATGTTACTCTGTGTAAATTATGTGGCATACAAACAGATACAATATAATTAATAATAAACTTTTATTATTGTAACTGATAATACATTTTAACAGTAACATATCCTGTCAGAATCAAATTTAGCGGGGCTGGAGCAGCAGCTCGGTGGTTACGGCGCTTGCCTGGCATGCGCAAGTGGTTCAAACCCCAGCAAAAACCAGCACCACGTTTACAACCAAGTGTCAGAGCAATAAAAGCCATTTTAAAAACTCAAGAAAAATTGATTCTCGCTCTCTCTCACTGTCCTTCTATCTTAAAAAAAAAAAGAATCTAATTTAGCCTTTCTAATGAGGAAAAAAATATAGTTTGGCTATATCAAGAGTAAACAGTGGGAGAATACTTTTAATTTTTAAGAATTAGATCTAGAAAAGTACACATAGGCCACAAAGTTATTTTTTTAACCAGAAGCTATGTAGTCATAGCATGATTCATGTCTATAATTCTTAATATTCCTCTAATGTGAGATGAATTAATGTGGACACTCAAGTGAGAATGGCTAAAGAATTTGTCATGCAGGAATGATATATCAATTGTCTAGAAAATAGACAGGATATGTATGAGTGGAAATTTTATAATTCATAAATTCATAAAGTCTACTTAAGATAACTTAGCGAGATGACAAAAGTTGCATCCAAACCAGATAAAATGAGCCAGTCTGAAATATCTGAAATATCAAATAGAACCTAGATACTAACCAAACAAATAAAAAAGTTACCATGATTCTATACAGATAGGATTATATCTGAATGAAGGCCAAACCAATTTGCAATAAAAACAAGCTGGGTTTAACTATCCATACATAGAAAAACTGTGAAATCCTATTTGACAGATGGTAACTAGAGAACAACTGAAGAAAGGGGGTGGGGAGTTCTGAGATACTAAAAGAATGGAGGAAGGGTACACAGTATACTGTAGACATATGCACAAGAGAAACAGTAGCAAAGGTTCATTTAGGAAATTAGTGATAGTTTTTATGCACCATCATTACATAAGAGAAAGAAATAATTGCACGTACAAAAATTCCAATTTGACAGATACCTAACAAAATTTATTTGGTAACATGAGAAATCTTGAAGTTCTATGATGGTCCTTACTAAGGACTATCTCCTTCACCTAACTGTACTTAGACTTCTGAGCACTGGGCCTCATCCTTGAATTCTAGAAAGAATATTGATGAACCAGTTTTGCTGGAATACCCCATTCTCATTATCTGTTCATCTCAATATCTGAGAAATTACCTCATCTCTCGCTATCTCCTAGGTAATATCTGATTACCTTGGTATATCTTCACATGGATCCCTTTAGGTCAGTTTAGCAAGAATTATGTTACCTGATCAGTTATTTTCCTTCTATAAATCCCTCCCCACTACCCTGCTCCTTAGCTTTAAATTCCTGCTTTTCTTTACTGTATTTAGACCAAATTCTAGTCTTATTCCTGTAATGCAAAACCCTATATAAATAATCCCTATAGCTATTACTGTAGTACTGAATAATGTCTGGATTTCATTTTTAACAAGTGTCAGAAAACTTCTGTCTTCAACACAAAATTAAGAAAAAACAGGCTACTGTACTTTTGCATACAATAGGGACATAAAAATTCAGGCAGTAGAAAAAACAAAAAAATGGGAAATATATACATATACATATATATAAATTTCAGTGTTTGGAGTTTTGAATGTTTTTACATCCAACAAGCTAACTGTCAAGTATTATAATCCAACTGATTGGCATAGAAACAGATTAGAGAATTTCATAACCCTGTCATCAAGATCTTTATAGAATAGTCCTGATAAATGGCACCTTGATATACTGAATATTTTAAGCTGCAAGAATCTGAGAAAACAGAAGGAAGGAGTTCATCCTCCTCCTGTCCTGTTTCCCTGAAACAGGTTAAAAAATCTGGGATCTCCTGACCATGTCCTGAAGCAGATCACAGGACTCTCAGTTGAAAGGCACTCTCCCTTTATCTGGAGGAAAAGAACTTAACTGAAGATGCAGGAACATACAAAGTTTTCATTTCCTTAAGAAGGCATCTGTGCCATGTAAACTGTATTGAATAAATCTATATGCTTTTCTCTTGTTAATCCATCTTTTGTTATGGGAGTCTCAGCCATGAACCTAGGCTAGGTGAAGAAAAAGTATTTCTCTTCTCCTATAGCCTTTTTTTCTTCTTTTGAAATTGGTTCTTTCTTAGTGTACATGACAATAGAACATTCAATGACAATTATGAAGGCATGGAGTATAACCTGTTCTAATTCACTCCCTGGTAATTTCCCTCACCTCCCCCTTTCTTCCCTCTCCTGATCTTTCTCCCACAGTCCTTTGTTCTGTTGTTTTTTTATTTTATGCTTGTTACTGCTTTATTGTTGCCCAATAAGATCTAAGTATTTTGTTGTTTCTTTTTTTGTGTGCTCCTCTCATTGGCCCATCAGCCACATACCTGTCTGTCTGTCTTCTTTCTTTCCTTTCTCTCTCTCTCTCTCTTTTCTATTTTTTTTTTCTTGTAGTACAAGAATTAACCCAAGCTGGGGCTTGCACATGCTAGGCAAGCACTATGCTACTAAGCTACATTCCCAGCCCTTTTTTATTTTGAGAGAGGGTCTAAGTTGCCACACTTTGAAATTGTGATCCTCATATCCTCTCCAGGGATGCACTACCACGTACTGTCCATCCTCTTAATGCTTTGCTGAAGTGATTTTCAATAAACTAATAGTGATCATTTAGGCATTAGCAGAACAGTTTATAAGCTAATTTAGGTTCTGATGGATTTAATTTGGTTATCCTATGTTATTTGAATTTTTTTTTTGACACAGATAAAAGTGCTCTGTATTTTCACTGTTCCTTATTACAGACTACAAAGCAGAACAGATGTAGCATTCATAAGAACCTAGTAGCAGTTATTTGAGTATAATGGAAAGTAATTTGCCATCTTGGCGTGACACATCTAAATTGCTGGAAGAATGCTACTTAGCAGTGATGTGTCAATAAATTATTTCTTACTATGTCTCTTTATGTAATTATTTGGAGGTAGTTTTGTAGTTGCATTGTATTAAAACACCAAAAATAAAGCAATCTTGAATGAATTTTATATTTTTATTTTGCTTCTTTTGGGACTGAAACAGCTGTTTAGAAAAGTGAGAAAATTACTGTTTTCTTCTACATTGGGGGAATGCAGGCTTAAGCCTCACACCTGGAGTTAGCTTTCCTGGGATCTGCTCCAAAATGCCAGTGTTGTGCTAAGGATTCTGGGACAAGAAAAATACAATCCCCTGGTGATTAGAATCAGGCCCGAGAAATAATTAGTTAATGTGCCCAACTCTAAATCAATAAATCCCAAGCCTGGGTCAAGGAAAGAAACCACAGAAACTTTTCAAAAGTTTGAGAGCCCAGGAATATTATAAAAGCTAAAGAATGTCATTCAAAAGTAGCAGGAAATTCCATACCTGCATCAAGACAGGCTTTTGTCACATAATCATGGCTTTAGGATGCAAACCTGCTTGCCATTTGGTCTTGAATAAATCTCATTTTGTAATCCATTCACTCAACCAAAGCACAGTGGGCTGTGTACCTCTGATTGAAGCTATTTTAGTCTCTGCAAAAATGAATCACATCAATGGCATTTACTTATGTCCTCATTACAACTGAAATGAGGATTATAAAACAATCTGAAAGCATCTAATACTGGGTCTGAATTTTACTGAAAGAGGTGTATGCATCTGAGATGATCTTCTGGGCTATTTGGCCAGCAGTCTTCGATTGATTAATTCAAACTTGACCACTTATATGTTTTAGTACTACTGTCCAAAAATATTTATTTAGTCATTTGTATATTTATCTGCACAATCATATGGAATTTATAGCCATTTTTCTATTTCTTCTGTGAGGAAAAAATAACCCACTACCTATTCTAAAATCAGAAAAATTAAGATAATAAAAAGTAACCTGTCCTAAATTCTTACAGGTGAGATGACAAACGTATATATAGTTCCATGTTTCTTCCTGATGAATGTTTGCCTATTTTTAAATCAATGGGAAAAATATACATACTGCTAACAGATGTGATCTTAAAATTTTAGATATATTTGTATTTATTTACATTATTGTAGAACATTTTACTTTGGTACAATTGAAAAGAACCCAATTTTGTTGAACTGAATCATTTCCTACCTATGAATCATCTGTGTTCTGCTCTTTTTCTTTTTGCTATTTTTTTTTTTTTTTTTTTTTTTTTTTTTTTTTTTTTTTTTTTTTTTTTTTTTTTTTTTTTTTTTTTTTTTGTACTGGGATTGAACCCACTGAGCAACATCCCAACTCTTTTATTTTTTATTTTGAGGCAGGGTCATACTAAGTTTCTTAGGGTCAGGCTAAGTTGCTGAGGCTGGTCTTTAACCTGTAATTCTCCTGCCTCAGCCTCCTGAGTTCCTGGGATAATATGCGTATATCCCCACTTCTGATTTGCTCTGCTTATTATGCAATGTGCCAGAAGCATGTTTCGTTATATAACCAAACTAAATGCCTTCTCAGCTAAAGGTTAACACTTGCCCTAAAACATCATTAGATAGACTTTTAATTTAAAAGGAAAATAATGGCCTCTTCTGGTGGCACTTTCTAAATAAACACAAATCAAGCAGGGAATTGGTTTCTTCTGTCTCTGAAGCTGGAAGCCCAAAGGCATGTCATTTTGCCAGAGTCCTTCAGGACATTCTTCACTTCTCTAAGTAATGCTTCTAGACTTCTCCTAATGAGGTAAAGTCCTTCCTTTGGCACTTGGAGGTCAAGATGCTCCCAATTAAGATTTGTAAAAAGCCTTTAAAAAGTGGGTCAGTTTCTGTATTTTAGTAACAATGCTTCCAGGAAGACAAAAGATAGCTCTGGAACTCAAAATTCCCCTTCCTGGCATTTGATATCTAAACTTAAAATTTGTGAGATTAAAAAGACAGGGAAATGTAGGACCTGTAGTGGTTACTAGGCTTTCCTAATTCACAGGGTTAACCATTCATTGCTGCATAAGTCTTGCCAAGATCAGTGGACTGTCTCAGGATCACTGGGTTTTACGTTTTATCTTTATTATCTTTATTCAAAAACTCAGATGGGGATAGGAAGAATGGAAGGGAGGGACGGTGATGGCCTCCTCTCAAAAATAATCTGCAATAGTTAGTGTCTGTTGAAGGCAATTCATGACAAGATTCTTATGAGCCTTAGTTTAAAAGAGATGAGAGGAAATGGTGTGGAAGCAAGACTAGGAAAGATCCAGAAAGTAATCCAGATCAACATCATTCCTTAACTTCTCTCTTTTTCAAAAAGCTAACTCAACAAGCAATCAAAGCCAACTTTTCCTTATGTCTATAATGACAATTGGAAACAGCTCTGTATTTAAAAACACTAAATAGTTGATAAAATACGTCTTTGAAGATATTGCATTAATTGTCCTTTCTCCTCCCTCCCTAAATTTCCTTTGGTTATTAACACTGAAATGCTTGTGGAAAAAAAAAGGCTTACCATGGTGTCAATGTAGTTGGCATTCAATGTTATTTGGGACTGAATCTAAATTATATGAGTTAGAGAACAAAGCGTGTAGACTTAGACAGGTACCTGCTTGTCTGACATGTGCAAGATCTCAGGTTCAAACCTCAGCACCACATACACAACTAAGTGTGGGAAAAACAACAGAAAAATGGAAAAATAAATTTAAAAAAATCAATTCTCTTTTTGTCTCTCTCTAAAAAATACTATGAAAGAGTAGAGAAAATAGAAGGGGAGAAGGAAAGAAGGATGGACAGCAAGGAAAAAAAGAGGGTTAAGGGGGGAAGGGAAATGTATTTTGTATCCCTTGGAAACTAAGTCACACACAGTCAATTTGAAAGGCTCATCAGCAGAAGCAAGGAACCAGGGGATGCCAGGAGGGAGAGGGAGAGTGCTGGGGGGAAGGATGTTGGCCAAATTATATTATGTTCATGTATGAATAAGTAACAACAAATCCCATCATTGTACAACTTTAATGCACCAATATGTTGGGGATTCCCCCAACATGAGGTCCAGCTGGCTTGTAAAAGAATTGGTGGTAAACAACTCTGACCCAGCTGGCTTGTATCTTCCTTAGTGGCGTAATGCCTGACCGCATGACTAAACCATTAGGCCACTCATTTGTTACAATTGTATAAACGTGTTTGCACTATACCCCTATTGGCTGTTGTAATGGATAAATAGAGTAGCGACTAGCCAGGTAGAAGAAGCAGCCCTGTCCAGAAGCAAGCAAGCGAGCAAGGAAGCAGCCCTGTCCTGAAGCAGTCAGAGAAGAAGCAAGCAGCAGTCAGGAGGAAAGCAGAGAGACCACCGCAAGCTGCCTGAGAGAGTCAGAGAGGCAGCAGCAGCAGAGACAGCGGAGAGATCAGCAGCGGTAGAAGATGCAGGCAGTAAGAGTCTCAGCTGCAGAAATAAGAACTCTGGTATGGCAATAGAAACAAGGACTCTAAACGTTAATAGCCTTGACTCAAAGAGAGGGAAGGTGGGAAGCGCCTGGAGGCCTTTAGCCACGGTAAAGAGAGAAATAAAGAGTTTGGAGAACTTAAGAGCAAATGGGTCTAGTTGAATGCTTTGTCCGGTCCCTACCGGCCGGGACCGGACACCAATAAAAAAGGATAAAAAAAGACTATGAAAGTTTTCCCTAGAAATAAAGCATCGCTGGTTCTCAAAAATTTAAAACTGAGAACTGGGAAATTTTCAGGGACCTAGGAGATCTTTCTCTTTCTTGCTTTCACTTTCTTTGGCAGCATAAAATTTTAATATAAGACAACCATCTCTCAATCTTAGGAATGGGTGGGCAAGGTCCTGACGTGGAGTGTCTACTGAGTTCCATGATTTAAATACATAGCTATGGATGCTTATGAATTACCATTGAAGTCAACATGCAAAACTGCCTGAGAATTTAGCTATAGGTTCCCATGAAAAGTAACAAGCTAACTCTAGTACCACTGTTCTAGGCCACAATGGTCATTGACTCTGTCTACATGTTCAGTTCATTTTCTTGATTCTCTCTGAACACCACTTTCTCTAACGCACATGATTTAACAGTTCCGTGACTCACAGATGTCTAACCATAGCTTCTATACTCCTAATTTCAATGATCCAAAGAGGTATCTTAGCCTATCCTTCATATGTTACTACAGTTAAGGAAGGACCAGTGTTGATGAAAATGAAACTGCATATTGCAGAGCCAAAACCAGAACATTGCTTAGATAAAATGAATTCTTGCCTAAGTACTAGTAAACAGGGCAAAAAAAAAAAAAAAAGATGAGAGCTAGACTAACATATAGGTGAATAATTAATCATGGAAACATGACTACACATGTGCACATTTAAATGCATTCCTGAATTTCTAAAGACAAGAAGCTGTTTTTCTTTTTTTAAGAGGGAGGGACAGTGAGAGAAAAAGACAGAATCAATTTTATTTAGATTTACATGTGGCTTTTTTTGCTCCGACACCTCATGTGGTGCTGAGGTTCGAACTCTCCTCCTCCTGCATGCCAGGCAAACGCATAATTGCTCCAGCCAAAGACAAAAAGCTTTAATGCAACCCAAGTATCTGCACAACTAAAGATGTGTTACTATTTCATATTTTTAAAGTAAAAAAATCAAATACAAATTCATAGATGAGCTAAAGGAAGTCTAGCACGGAGTAAAGAGAAGAGGAGAGGGGAGGAAGGATGGAAGGGAAAGGAGGCAGGGAAAAGGGGGATTTAAAAAGAGTAAAGTATATTTTGCACCTCTAAAATATTGAATAGTCCCCACAAATTAATAAAAACTATAAAAGGAAAAAAATAAAGTGAGATTAGCAGAGGAAAGAGACCAGATTTTGTGGAAGGAGATGAGGAAGGCAGTAGGGTCAAATTATTTTATTATATTGTATGCATGTATGAATATGTAGCAACAAATCCCATCATTAGGTACAACTGTAATGGACCAATAAATATGTGGAAAAAAGTAAAAAAAAATTTGGAATTTGTATGTAATTTGTGATTTTTAATTACCCTTGTATAAATGATAAAATGAATAATATACATTAATATTCTTTTTGATAATAAACTTAGAAGCAGCATAAATTATAATTAATTATAAATCACATAATGAATATTCTGGGGAAATGTGCATACATGTAACAATAATGTTTTGTATACAAAGAAATATGAAAACTGCTGCTCTAAATATATTTTCAAACCACTTCAACATCAAAAAATACTGTCTCCTCTTGTATTTTTAATAGCAGGATTTACTATATCAATATTATATACAAACACCTTATATTTTAACTACTTTCACAAGCTGGCATATAAAGATGTTCATACAATTTACACTGTTCAAAAGTGACTATTAAGGTTCCCAGTGACAAAAGCACACACATTCTGCGCAGACGATACAATATCTTACAATTTTTCTGCTTTTCATCGTTGCTAGGTATTCATCAATGCAATGTGTGCAAGCTCATAACGAATCACTCAATTTCTCTGATGCCAGGAGATTTTCTCAGGCCGCAGATATTTGTAGTATTTTCTTTCCTCTCACTAAAATACATTTGTTTCATAAAAGGATTAAACACTCAGTAGAAAATTGGAACACATAAAATCAATACATTTCCATGCTTACCAAACCAACATGATGTATAACAGCAGGTGATTCTGAAATCCATTAAAACAATCTGGTTTCTAAAATATATGTGGAAATTCAATTGAAGGATATAGGCATTTTGCTTTATGATTATGTGTCAGGGTGATTTTATTAAGTATACAAACATAAAATTCAAGATGATTTCTCTATCAAGTGCAAAGCCTGGTTACATCAGAGAACAAACTAAGAAAAGTTCAAAAAAGAGGACCAAAGTGATTTTTCTGTTTATTTTCCCCCCAAAATCACAATTTTATATGAATTTTATAATTTTTAAATGATAACCTATGATAAGTATTATTAAATATGGTAATTATTCTACTTGCTACTAAGAAATTATTTGTACACAGATTAATTTGCTGGCATGATAATGTTTTAATGGAATAAATAGTGACAACACATAAAGCAATATTTATAAACATTAAGTGGTTATAAATGTGCAAAAAATACTTAATGTATATTTAGGGTCAGACCAAAACACCTAAGCTTCTCAGGCAGTTTGAAAAAGAAGAATAAACTGGAGATTTGATGTCCTTCAACATAGTCTCAATATATCTGTCCAGCATTATTTTGAACTAGACCAGATCATTTTGCTTTAGGGAAAGTAAAGAAATGGAGCCCTGAAAGCAATAGTTATTATCCTCTGTTCTGGACTAGTGCCCTAAATTGCATAATCCTTTCTGAAAAAAACTGAACTTCACTATTAAACTGGATCCCTAACCTCTTGAGATAGTCATTATAAAGCCTATGTTGCTTCTTTACCATCTGCCTTTCATCAAGGTCTATGATATGGAAACAATGGCGCCCAGCCAAGGGGACAACATGCGACTGTAAAAATAATTTGCATTTGGATTTGGAAGCTGCCAATCATGTTGTCCAACTGGTTCTACCTGGAAGCAGAAACATATACTGAAGTGCCAAGTGAAGTAGAGATGGTTAATCACTAAGTTCAATTCCTGTTCCCCAAAAGACTTATGAAAATAAAACTTCCAACTACCTACAAGATTATCCCAGGAATTTTTGTGAGTGAATTTTCTCTACTGCAACACTCTGAGTAAGGCCACTACTTCAATATGGCTTCTGAATGTGCATTTGTGAGCGTTTTTAGAGCAAGGGTACATGGCTGTTATGAGATTCTGTAAGGGGTTAAAATCTCAGCAACCATCAACTTCTTCCTTATAGTACTGTATTCACACTTTGGGAGGCAGTAGTAAGAAGGAAAGAGATGCATATTCATTTGAAGCAGGTTATTATATTAAAAAGAAAATGGATTTTGGTTTAACTCCCTTTTCTCTCCATAGATGTGTGATCTTGCAGGAAGTAACATTTCTGAAACTGTTTGGTCATTTAAAAATTCCCCAAATAATAAACATTTAGGATGTATTTCTCCTCTCAAAATTAGGCTAATTCTTTAATATAGTACAGGTTATTTATTTTTGTTCAAACTATAATAGTTTTGCCAGGTAACAAAATATAGTATGTTCACACTATTTAAGATGCCATGAATCTTGAAAGCTCTATTTGGTTCATGAAAGAAAATGGTAACAATTAGACTCACATATCCTACTAGACTATGAAGTCAATGTGTTAATCATACAAAGTAACATTCTCTTAAACACATTAAATGTTTTGAGGTCAGCCTAAGAATAAGCTATGAAAACATAAATGTAAGAACTGTTTTTTAACATGCATATGTTAAAAAACAATAATACTTTAAGTTAGCCACCTTGAATTTTAATCAAGATATTTCAGTTTTGAAATCTTTTCCTGTTAGATACTGCACATCAATTTGAATTTATTCATTATCATTTTGTCTTTCTAAAGTAGGTTTCTTCACTTTCCTAATCATACAAGTGAAGGACTATACTAGCAATATACACACTATTTTATAAATATATTATAAAAATGAATGACATTTCCACACCTAATTTTGTAAGACTCATTTGTACTCAGTTTCTAAAAAGAAATAATATTTCTAGGAAAACAAGAACTATTATGATTTTTTTAAAAAATACAAATGATAAATTAAAAATGGAATATTTCAACGAAGGGATAATAATTATGAAATTTATAAAGTATTTAAATTTTTATTTTGCTTGTCAGTAGAAGGAATAATTGTCGAACCAAAAAAGAGAGATCAGATAAGTTGACAGAAATGAATGTGAGCTCCAATCAGGAAAGAGATCATAAAGAGGCATCTTACAACTGTAATTTAGCTTGTGTTTTCTTACCAAGACTAATTACGTTCCGGTGTTACAAGGAGAAATGCATGTGAGTCAATGATTTTATCACTGAACTTTAGGAAATAATGAGACAGAAAATGAGGCTGCAACCCTGGAAGTTGAGAAAATGAGTCTAAGCATTCAAAACAGAGAGGTCCTTTTAAAAAAAAAAACAAACTGCTTTTTAAGTTGATACCTGATAAAATTACATACACCATATAAGTTATTTTCCTAAGAGATTCTGCAAAGGAACAGGGAAGACACAAGAACACCAAATGGACTTATCCTAAACCATGCCAATTAAACAATTCAGCTCCCCCACTGAACACTAAGGTACAAAACTAAAATACAAAAAAATATGGGAACCATATTTATTTCTTTTGTTTTGGCCTGTTTCATGAGTTAAAATAGGCAATGCAAAAATATTCCCATTTTTCCATGCATCATGATCACTCAAAATTGTTTGTTTTTCTTTCCAATCTCTGATTCCATTTCATTTCTTTGCAGCCAGTGGAATTCTCTTCAGATTTTAGGCCTGCTTTTGCAGTTAATACATAGTTTCTGTGGCTTTGACTTCTGCTACTTCATTAAGACTTCGATCTTGGTTCAGGTTTTTAATCACTAACCTGTCAATAGCCTACTAGTTAATGGCCCTGATTGACCTGTGTCAGATCCATCAACAAGTACAACTGCTCCCTGTATTTCAGATAGGCATCTGACAGTTTTCCTACATGTAACTTTGTAGTCAGCATGCAGCTAGAGAAATGTCTGTTAGATCCTGGTAAAGCCAAATGGATTAGAGGTGGGTATATGAAAGAAGGGTTCAGAGTACTCAGTACTGGGCCTAGGCCAATGTACACTTTCAGAGGAATCTAACTTAAGCCTGCCCTCTCCTGCTTTGTACTTCTCTCTTCTCTTCTTTCCTCTCTCTCTCTTAGTGTTAGGGACCAAATAAGCCTGGCATAGACTAGGCAAAATCCTACCACTGAATTATACACCAAACACCTTCACCGATATGTAGAGAAAGAAAAGTTCATTGGGCCTCACAGTTTCGGAGGTCTCAGTCCATAGATGGCCAACTTCCTGGTTCTGAAACCCCCATCAGGAAAAACATCAAGGAAGAAAGATACGGATGATGAAAGCAGCTCGGAATATGACAACATGGAAACAGAGAGAATTGGATTTCCTAGGGGACAACATGTAAATTTCTAAGGCATGACCGTAGGCACCCACCTCCTCCAGCCACATCCGACCTGCCCACAGTTGCTGTCCAGTTAAATCCCATCAGGGGACTGATCAATGCACTGATTAGGATAAGGTTCTCATTAACCTCTGAATTTTCTTGCACTGTCTCACACGGATGCTCTTAGGAGACACCGCACATCTAAACCATGATGCCCAGGTTCTTTCAGAGTTCAGCACCGGAGATGATTACCAAGTACGCAGAATAAGAATTTGGGAACCTGGCACATATGGCTGATTGATTAAAATTGCAAAAGATGGTTTAATAACCTGATGACCATAGGCAGGTTCTAAAACAAATTATTATATTATTGAGAACATTGCAAAATGCATATGTATGGTGGTGATATGAAGACTAGCAGTTTTTAGAAAAGGAACTAAATATTTTAAGAACTCGCTTTAAACGATTTATGTTAGATATGACCTTCATAATGGGACATGTTAAAAGATAGGGATCTACCAGTCTCTTCAGGTTTAAAAACAGGTTTAATGAACATTTGTTAAATGTACTGTACACATGAGTCAGTTCATTTGAGCAGGATGCTTTTAAGGTATTTTTAAATTAAAAAAAAACTTTGATTCTAGAATATTTAAGATTGAACAGATTCCAGACTGAAATCATAATTTGAGAAAAAATGATAAGCAATATTCCAGACAGAATCTATGGAGCATTCTGAATTGGAAGTTGATAGATACTTTAAAATAGACTTCAAAGAACCAGAAGACTTTGAAATAATCCTTTGTGTATAACATTTCTCTGGCCCAGTAACTTGCAATAAAATATTAATTCAGTATAATTTAATGGTTTTATTCAAATTGCTGAATTTGAAACTATAAATCTTATTTTTATACAGTATTTGAATATCATGAGGAAGTTATAAAATTTTAATTTCTTATCCTTTAATTGGAAAATCTGAAATAGATAGTCACTGTATTCTTACACTGTGCCAAACATAGTTCTTTCCATATGAAGAAACTACCAACTACATATAAAGGATGTATGATGGTTTATTTTTAAGAATATAATAATTATTTTGAATGACTCATAATATTTGGCTTCTCCTTATGACACAATTAATTTCTAGTGTGAGAAATTATGTGAGATTTAGATATACAGTCTGTGCCAAATGAACACAGCCAAGCTAAGAACCTTGATTTAAAGCTATAGAAATCAAAACACCATGATAAGTGCATAAACATAGACATGTATATCGATGGATCAGAACAGAGAAATCAGAAATAAATCTGAGCATTTACTGTCAAGTGACCTTTGCCAAAGGTGCCAAGAATATGCAACCAGAAAAAAGTTGCCAATAAATGGTGCTGGGAAAACTGGATATGTATATGCAGAACATTCAAACTTGACCCTTATCTCACCCCTTACAATTTTTTTTTTCAGGGCCGAGGACCGAGCTCAGAGCCTTGTGCATGGTAGGCAAGTGCTCTGCCACTGAGCTAAATCTCCAACCCCTTCACCCCTTATAATTAAATGAAAACTGAAACTGTAAAACTACTGGAAGAAAACACATGAGAAAAGATTTGTGGCACTGCTGTAGGCAATGGTTTTTTTAGAAAGAACTCCAAAAACATGGCAATAAATGCAAAATTTAAAAAAATGGAATTCATCAAACTACGTAGTTTCTTTTCTTTATCTTTTCCTCTTTTTTCTTTTGGTATCAGCGATTGAACCCAGGAGTGCTTAGCAACTTAGTCAATCCCCAGCACTTTTTATTTTTTTTGTTTTGAGACAGCATCTCACTCAGTTGCTCGGGCCTCACTAAATTGCTGAGGCTGGTCTCCAAGACTTTGCAAACCATACAGTTGATAAAAGGTCAATATCCAAAATACACAAGGAACTCAAACAACTCAGTAGCAAGTGCTATGATTTTTGTAAGTGACCCTAAAGGCCTATGTGTTAAATGCTTGGTCTGAAGCCTGTGGTACTATTGGGAAGTGGGAGAACATTTAGGAGGTGGGATCTAACAGAAGTTAGGTCCTTGAAGAGATGCCCGGGAAGGGGATGTTGGGATCTTGTCTCTTCTTTCTCTCTTTCATTTTTTTTTTCCTGCCATGAATTACACAACTTTGTTTTACCATAAATTCCCTGACATGACATGCTGCCTCATTATAAACCCAAAAGCAAGATATCCAACTGATCATAGAGTGAAAACTCTGAAACATGAGCCAAAATAAATCTTTCCTCCTTATAACTTGACTGTCTCAGGTTTTTTGTCACAGTAATGGAAAGCTGACTAACAGAAACAAAATCCAAATAAAATGTGGTCAAAGACCTGAAAATGTAATTTTCTAAAAAATTATATTGACATATGAATGGCCAACAAATATATAAAAAATGTTCAACATCACTAATCGTCAGGGAAATATAATTAAAGCCAAAGTGAGGCATCACTTCAATATCTGTTACAATGGCCAGTATCAAAAGGAGGAAGATAAGTGCTAACAAGATTGTTTTAGTTAGCATTTGCATTGCTGTCTGTGATGAAAATACCCCTTAAGAACAACTTAGAGGAGGAAAATTTTATTTTGGCTCACAGTAGCAGCTGTCTCAATCCATAGCCGTCAGACACCATTGCTTTGGGACCTAAATACGGCAGAGTATCGCGGGGGAAGAATGTGGCCGTGGAATCAGACAACAAGGAATCAGACCTTGTGGGGAGGGCTGCAGGGACCAAAAAAAAAAAA
>PVKS010039042.1:0-17548 GCA_004027875.1 Aplodontia rufa | reverse complement strand
TAAAAAAAAAAAAAAAAAAGAAGATGAAGTTAGCCAGGTCTACGGTTTTGGCAAATGAGAGCAAGAAAAAGCCTGAGAGGCAAGAAAGCTTTGGATGGGCATGATCTGGGCTAGATGAGAAGGGAAGTGGAGAAAGGACAGGAATGGAGTGTTACGAAAAATCTGGAAGTCCACGAACCGGAAATCTTGATAAGGCCATTAAATAAGCGGAATGTGTGTGCTTAATCAAGCTTGAAGAGTAGAATCCTGTGGTCTGAACCAGGATGGATTAACTACATTCAACCCCTGAAGAAGTCTGTGGCGGAGGGAGAGTAGCAAAGCAGAAACGAGGAGGTCAAGTAACTGAAAGGTAAGCCCCATAATTTAATATCAGAATTTTTTGTTCTCACTCTTCTTCTTTTTTTTTTTTTAATTTTTTTTAAAAGAGAAGGACAGTGAGAGAGAGAGAGAGAAAATCAGTTTTTATGGAGTTTTTCTCATGGCCTTTGCTGCTCAGACGCTTAGTTGTGTACGTGGTTCCTGGGGTTTGAACCCATGTACTTGCACATGCTGGGCCAGTGCCGTAACCACTGAGCCACCGCTCCACCCCCTCCCATGTTTCTTCTACAAGATGAATTATAGAATAATTTTGAGGAGTCCCTAAAGACCTATAAGACTTTTTTTTTGGTTGTTGTTGTTGTTTTTTGCAGTGCTGAGGGCAGGGAGTCAAAACCAGGGCCTCATGCATGTTGGGCAAGTGTTCTACAACTGGTCACAAATGATCTGACCAAGGTCACGCAGCTGCTAAATTTGCTAGCACTCTGCCTCTGGAGTTCCTTGCCACAGCACCCTACTGCCTCACCAAAGAGGAAGCAGTCTTGTGACAAAAAGAGCATTTCTTTCAACTTCCTTTACATAACAGATCTATTTTACTCCCAATTTTACAATTCAAAAGTATCCCCAGGAGGAAACAAGCTGTGGACTCCTGTTCTGCCAGTTAGTGTAAAGCATTACAACTTGTCCTCATACCTAGAGTCAATATTTTAATGGTGGCTTCAATTCTGATCTAGTTTTTTTTTGAAGTACTGGGAACTGAACCCAGGGATGCTGTACTGTTGAACTACATCCCTATCCCTTGCCCTTTTTACTTTTTATTTAGAGATGGGTCTTATTAAATTGCCCAGGCTGGCCTCAAACTTGATATCCTCCTACCTCAGTCTTCTGAGTCACTGGAATTACAGGTACATGTCATCATGCTGGGTCTAATCTAGTATTTATATTTACTTATTTATTTTGGTACTCAGGATTGGGCCCAGGAGCACTTAATTACTGAGCTACAACCCCAGGCCCTTTTTATTTTTTATTTTGAGAAAGGGTCTTGTTAAGTTGCCAAGGCTGACTTCAAACTTGTGATCCTCCTGCCTCAGTCTCCTGAGTTGCTGGGATTATAGGTGTGTAACACCGGGCATGGCTAGTATCTTTAAACATTCTATCTTCTATCATAAAAGATGTATTCCTGCCAGATATGATGGTGCACACCTGTAATCCCAGTGACTCAAGAGTCTGAGGCAGGAGGATCGAAAATTCATGGCCAGTCTCAGCAATTTAATGAGATCCTTAACCACTTAGCAAGACCCTGTCACAAAATAAAAAAAAATAAAAGGGCTTGGAATGTAGCTCAGTGGTAAGGCACCCCTGGTTCAACCCATCATACAAATATATTCCTCACTTTAAAGTATATATATCTCACTTTAAAGTATAAAGTGAGTTTTCTGGTATGTAATGATTTCTATGAGCTTGGACAGCCCTGTGTCTTTGCCTAATTACTAAAGAGTCAACAAATACAATGGGAGCTGGAGTGAGAGTAAACTGGAGTTACTAGAGTCACTTCCCAAATACCTACCTTCTTATCCGTAGAATTCAGGGCAAGTGTGCATGTATAGGCTTGGTTGCCCGAGTCTGACCTGCCCACGGAAGTACATAATGTTTACACAATATAATTAGAAAGGTGTTATTCTTGTGTCCAGTGTTAATGATAACCACCTAGCTTCAGTGATCTCTATATTTGCTGAGAACCATATGTTCCAAAACTGGCTAAGGCAGATTCTCAAGTTGAGGTTCATGAATTCTCTGAGACTCAGTACAACCTTTAATACAGTGGATCATCTGGAATAGGGGTGTTTTTGGGGTGGGTGGGTGGGTATGTGGTATGCTGGAACCCAGGGCCTCCCACATGCAATGAAAGCACTCTACGACTGAGCTATACACCCAGCCTCTGGAATAACTATTTGTAACTGAGAATTACCAAGGTCCAGAGAAGTCTGAATGAGAGAGCACCGGCCACTTTGCAAAAAGAAAGAAAGAAAAGTATCTTGCACTTGAATCCATTAAAATGATAGAATATTTGAGCAATTCTGGGACACTGGATGGAATGTGGAACTCTAGTTTTCAAATTCACTGCTGTGTCTGTATTGTAGTATACATTTGTGAAATCTTATCTTTGTGTGATACAATGGGAAGACATTTTATTGGGAATAAATAGTCACTGACATCTTCTTAGATAGGAAAGGCAGGATTATTTTTTTAAGAGGGACAGTAAGAATGAGAAAAAGAGAATCAATTTTTTTTTTGAAAAAGAGAGAAGGACAGTGAGAGACAGAAAGAGAGAGGGACAGTGTGAGAGAGAGAGAGAGAATCAATTTTATTTAGTTTTTCATGTGGCTTTCATTGCTCCGAGACTTGGTTGCATATGTGGTGCTGGGGTTTGAACTCACGTACTTGTGCATGCTGGGCAAGCGCCATAACTGCTGAGCCACTGCTCTAGCCCAGAAAGGTAGGAGCTTGTATCATAAATGGATGATCACCACAGGTTCCTTCTAATTTCATTATTTATATCCTTGACTGATTTTGTGTTCTTAAGACCCTAGTTCAACTTCACAGATCTTTGTTAAGTCTTTGCAAACTTCTGTAGTTCACTGATTTCAATGTCCTTTATCCCTCTTGGCTTAATTTCATATTCACTTCTCATGTATGATAATGGGTACATGAAGCCCTTGCAGGATTTGAATTGGAAGGAGAAAGAAACCAAATTTCATGGGCCATGACAGCTTTAAAACCCTAGGGGCAGGTTTTATTTGATTACTACTCAAAGGTGGTTATTTGTGCTGTGCAGAATTCATGGTCCAGAGATTAGAACAGCTTGCTGTGTATGAAGCTAGCCAGGCTTTGTGCCCATCTCCCCAGTGGCATGACTTCAGACAAGTTCCCTTTCTCTAGGGCTAATCTCTCCAGGTGGCCTTCTCTCTACGTTAACCTCTCCAGGTGCTGGTAATCATACCTTCCAAGGATGGTGACAGCTCTTGAGCTGTAACTAGCTCCAGAACTCTGTTCACTATTTATCTTTGGCTCCCTTAAGCCCTGCTTTTCCTTTGCAAATCGTTCTTTTATTTGCACAGTGTCCTACGTAAAGCATGCCCTCTTATCCTGCCAGAATTCTGTTTTTATGAAATCAATATGGAATGCATTCTTTCTCTTCCCAGATTTGGTAAGCATTGGCAGTATTTAGCGATTGTCTTTGTGGGTGAGAATGTGGATGCATGTGTTAATAAGTTGTTATGGTTTGCAGAGCCAGGGATAAAGCACACACCACCCCTCAACTTGGATATCTGTATGGGGTGCAACCTCGTAGACTCTCACATATGGAGTTCAAGTGTGGAAGCCAGTCTTTGTGTCCCATGTCCCTCCTGTTGCATCAAATGTCAGAGACAGCCAAGGAATCAGAAGAAGGCTAGTACTTTCCCTTACTTCCTTCACTTTTGTTGGGCTGGAAGTTGGTTTGTGTGCTAGAAGAGCCAGGCAGGGTGTATTTGAATACAGAAGGTTGTTGGAGAGGAGAATCCAAAGGATTTGTTACCTGTATCACGTTAAACAGATTTTAAAAGAAAAGAGGCAGCTTTCCAGTTTGGATTGCAGTAGGTAGGAGAGACATCCAGAAGCAATCCAGACAAATCTCCAGGGTGGGTTGTCTCTTGGTGCTTGGTGCTTTCATTTTATGCTACAACTTAGGAAGTATTTTATAAAAGGAGGTGGATGGTGCTTGCTTCGACAGCACATTTACAAAAATTGGGATGCATACAGATTAGCATGATCTTTGCACAAGGATGACATGCAAATTCATGAAATGTTCCACATTTTTAAATAAATAAATAAATATTGCTAGGAGGCCTGCAAATCTTCCTTGGCTTGTAATAGTACAATGAGCAAATTTCTAGGATAAATTCATATTCTAGGATAAATTCATAGATTTTGCAATATGTTATACTCTTGGTAAAGAAGTAAATTATGCTGTGGAATTTCTGAACTCAGATTTGGTGGACCAATCATATTTTCTGCAGATTAATTACACATATATGTATATATGTGTATATGTGTGTGTGTGTGTGTGTGTGTATGTACACATACATACACATTTTTTTTCAGTACTGGGGACTGAACCCGGGGATACTTTGCCACTAAGCTACATCCCCAGCTGCCTTCTTCCTTTTTTAAATTTTTTTTTTTTAAGAGAGAGGGACAGTGAAGGAGAGAGAAAGACAGAATCAGCTTTATTTAGTTTTTCATGTGGCTTTCGTTGCTCTGACACTTCGTTGTGTACACGGTGCTGGGGTTCGAAGTCATGGACTTGTGCATGCAAGGCAAGCACTGTAACCATTGAGTCCCCGTTCCAGCCCTTTTTAAAAAAATTTTGAGACAGAGTCACTGAGTTACCAAGTCTGGCCTTAAACTTATCCTCCTATCTCAGCCTTCTGAGTTGCTGAGATTATTGGTGTATGTTACCATGCCTGGCTTAATTACAGATATATTCTCCCTGGTTCTGACTAAGTTGAAAATTTAAACAGTGTTTTCTAGAATGATGATATAAACCGAGAACTATATGAGAAATTATATAGTGGAGATAAAATAATTTAGAAACTTAAAATAATAAGGGAAATTACCCCCTAGTTTACTGAATACCCAAAACTCTGGATATGGAAATGTTTGTACAATTTCTTAGCTGTATCCCAAATTGAGTTTCCATGGAAAATCATAAACTTCCTGTGAATATCTTACTTCAAGGTAAGGACTTTTTTCAATGTGTAGTGAATTTTTATATATCACTTTAAGGCAGTCCCCAACTCCACAAAAAATAAACACAAATTATCCACTATGAATGAAAAAAAAAGAAAATGTCATACTGAAATACAGATTCTGGACTGTCATCTAGACCTACTCATTAGTTAAGTCTTAAAATAAAAAATTATTGCATATCATAAAAATTTCAACTTTTAAGGAAATGGAAAAAAAAAGTAAATGTTCAGCATTAGAATGAAAGTCTGCTCTATACCTTGTTAAAACCAGGGATGTAGGGGCTGGAGCAGTGGCTCAGCAGTTACGGTGCTTGCCCAGCATGCGAGAGTGCATGGGTTCAAACCCCAGCACCACGTACACAACCAAGTGTCAGAGCAACAAAGCCAAGTGAAAAACTCAGTAGAAACTGATGCTCTCTGTTCTCTCTCTCACTGTCCTTCTCTCTTTAAAAAAAAAAAAAAGTACTATAAAAAGTTCATTCTAGTCAGGTGAGGTAGCACACACCCTTACTCCCAGCTACCTGGAAGGCTGAGGCAGGAAGTTCAAGACCAGGGCAACCTACTGAGCTCCTGTCTCAAAATAAAAATGAAAAAGAGGTGGTGATATAACTCAGTGGTAGACCTAGCATGTGCAAGATCCTGGGTTTAATTCCCAATACTTACAAAAAATGTACTTTCTGTGAAGAAAATTTTCCCAACTTTCATTTTAAAACCTTATCTGGTATTGTTTCCACATACATGGATTGTCAAAGTTTCTTGAAAGTAGGGTCTTTGTGGTTTAAAAAAAATTTTTTTTGCACTACTGGGGATTGAAACCAGGGCCTCATGCATACTAGGCAAGAGCTCTACCACTGAGCTACATTTAAGCCTTTTAAGTTAATTAATTAATTAATTTTCAGCCCTGGGGATTGAACCCAGGGGTACTTTACATCCCCAGTCCTTTTTATTTTGAGACCAGGGTCTTGCTAAGTTGCCTAGGCTGTTCTCGAACTTGCTATTCTCCTACTTCAGCCTTCTAAGTAGCTGGGATTCTTAAAAATATCTTGATGATGTTGGTCAAGATGCTATGCATCTTGATCAATAAATATTTGAAAGAATGAATGAATAATTAACAGACTCAGTATTTACTTTTTATAAAGTTTCCATAAAAACAATGTTTGTCAGCACCACCCTCTCAGAGTGAGTCTCATTAAAATGCAGGAACTGGCAAGCCCGGCACAGTGGCACACACCTGTACACCCAGCAATTCAGAAGTCTGAGGCAAGAGGATCGAAAGTTTGAGGTCCGCCTCAGCAACATAGCAAGACTTTATATCAAAATGAAAAATTAAGAATAAAAAAGGCCGGGCGATGTGGCTTAGTGGCAAAGCACCCCTGCATTCTATGCCCAGTACCTAAAAAAACAAAGCAAAACATAATTGAGCAACAACAACAACAAAAAACCCAGGTGAACCTGTTGTAACAAATTAAGCAAAGATGCTGACTCAGACTAAGGTGTGTTGATGGCCTCCTCCCACAGATCTCCAGGAACACATGTGTGGTTGAACCTATTGGGTTTATTACTCATTGCAGAGAGGGAGAACATATATTAGGAGGAGCCACCATACATGAGGTATCTGGGTAAAAAGGCATTAAAACCAACTACAGAATTGGGACAATAATTGATTCTAGACTTTGATTAAGTGCAGAGAAAATGAGGGCCTGCTATGGACGATGTGTTCTCAGGGAATGGGGCCAATTCTATCACTGGGTTGGTGAATAACTCTTATCTTTAGGGAGGGATGTCTAGAACAGGATAAAACTTATCAAGTCGCACTCAGTCCTTTCAGCCAAGAGAAGGAGCGGTGGTGTTTTGTGGGTGCACAGCGACCTTGCTCTGATCTGTGTTTAGACAACGTTACGAAATGGCTTTCCTTTCTCACTTTTATCATGGTCTCAGAGCATGTTATGATGCCCATGTCCAACAGGTACTAACATGACCCAGCTGTGGATGCTGGGCCAGCTTTCAGCTCTCAGGAGCTGCTGTCTTCATCTCTCGGGTGGCAGTAGAGGGGTTAGAAAAAATAAACAAATAAACTCAAGAGATATTTAGGGACCAGGGCTCCAGCCCAGCGAGAGCACTTGACTAGCATATTGAGTTCCTGGGGTCAATCCTTAGCACCCAGGAGGGGGAAGGTGAGGGAACAGAAAGGTTTAGAAGGCAAAGTCTACATGACTGAACATTGGAGCAGAGGGTGACATTGGGTGTGATTTCTAGGTTTCTATGCTGCCAACAAGAGATGGCAATGTCACTAAGATAGTACCAGCTTTGCATTGTCTTCTATTTTAATTATTACCAAAATTATAGGAAATCTTAGCATTGTCATGCCCATTTCACAAATGGGAAATTAAGGTGTTTTTTTTTCCAGGGCTGAGGATAGAACTCCGGGCCTTGCGCGTGCTAGGCAAGCGCTGTGCCACTGAGCTAAATCCCCATCCCCGATATTTTGTTTCTGATTTCTTAACCATAGTACAATGTTTTCAAGGCTCATTCATGTTGTCCTGTGTATCACTACTTAATTCCTTATTATGGTTGAATAAAATTCCATTGTATAGATATTCTGTGCTTTTTTCTTTTTCTTTTTTTCCTTTCAGTACTAGGGATTGAAGCTAGGGCATTGCTCGTGAATCATACCCTCAGCTGGTTTTAAATTTTACTTTGAGACAGGATCTTGCTAGTATGCCCAGACTGGCCATAAACTTTTAGTCCTCCTGCCTCAGCCTCCTGAGGGATTATAGATAATGCACCATCTTTTCCAGCTACACCATGCTTCTTAAATCCATTATTCAACTGATGGATATTTGAGTATGTCCACTTGAATAATGCTGTTTTGAACATTCACGACCAAGCTTTGTTTGGTTTTGGTGGTGCTGGGGAGGGAACAATGGGCCTTGCACATGCTATGCACACACAACCACTGAGCTATATACCCCATCCCTCATGAATAAGTTTTGTTTGTTTGTATGTTCCTAATTCTCTTAAAAGTTCAAGAGTGGAATTGCTGGGTCATACAGTAAGTCTGTCTTTAACTTTTCAGTAATTGTCAATCAGTTTACCAGAGTGGCTATTACTATTTTACATGTCTACTAGCTGTGGATGTATGAGGGTTCCAGTTTCTGAAAACCCTCGCCAACAATAGTTGTTATTGTTGTTAGCCATGCTAGTGGGCAAGAAACTGTTGACTAATCCAAAAATCATGGAGATTTACACTTTTGTTGCCTTCCCTTCTCCCTTCCACTAGTGGAGATTGAACCCAGGGGCTATATCTCTAGCCCTTTTTATTATCTCCTTTGAGACAGTGTCTCACTAAGTTGCCCAGACTGGCCTCAAACTTTTGATCTTCCTGCCTCAGCCTCCTGAGGTGTTGGGATTACAGATGTTCACCATGCCCAGCTTTTGTTGCATTTTTTAGGATTTATAATTTCAGCTCTTATATTGAGTTAATTTTATATACGGTGTGTGGTAGAGGTACAAAGCCATCCATTTGCACAGGATGTCCAGTTGTTCCAGCAACATTTGTTGGTAAGACTAGTCTTTCCCCACGAAATGATTGTTGCACCCTTGACAGAAATCAGTAGATCACAGACAGGTGAGTTAATTTCTGGACTCTCAAGTCTATTCCACCACACTAACTTTTAATTTTGACTTTTTATACATGGCTTTTAAAATTATTTTATTCTATAATTCATCTCTAAAACTTCCAAAATTATTTCATTTAACTTGGTTGATTGAAAATGAGCAAGAATCAATTTGCTGTGGGAAAAAAAATTTAATAAAAATCAAGAAAATGGCTTGATAGCAATATTACTACAGTGTTAGACTATGTTACAATTAAATACTTAGCTGTTAGAATAATTTCTAAAGTTATAAATTGAGTTGGGGGCATAGCTCAGTGATACAGTGCTTGTGTAGCATGTTTGAGGACCTGGGTTCCATCTTTAGTACTGCCAAATCTAATGAATAAATTAACTAATTAACTAAACTTACAAATTTATGAGACTTCAGAAATCAATTTCAATATTTCATATGGAAATTATGATAACAAAATATTACTAGGCACTATGGCATAACATAAAAAAATAAATGAATACATAAAGTAATGACTTTTATTATTTAGCCTCTCAAAAACTTATATACAATTAGATTAAAATAGTGAGCATGGTGGCACACTCCTGTAATTCCCACTACTAGGGAGGCGAGACAGGCCGATCACAAGTTTAAGACAAGTCTGGACAACTTAGTGCAACCCTGTTTCGAAATTTAAAATGCAGCTGGGTACGGTGGCACATGCCTGTAATCCCAGCACTTGGGAGACTGAGGCGGGAGGATCTCAGGTTTGTAGCAACTTAATGAGGCCCTGAGCAACTTAGGTAGACCCTCTTTCAAAATTTAAAAAAAAAAAAAAAAGGTCTAAGGTGTGGCTCAGTGGTTAAGCACCTCAGATCAATTCCAGCTAGTATATATATATATATAATAGCAAAGGATGTAGCTCAGTGGTAGAGCATCCCTGGATTCCTGGATTCAATCCCCAGTACTGGAAAAAAAGATTAAATTAATAACAATTGTGCATACAAGTTTTCATCTGCATTGCAAGGGTTGCTAGATAATAATTACATAGAGATGGTTATTAGGGACATCAAGAATAGTTGTTAAGGACAAACAGATACCAATAGGGACAAACAGGGAGTATATGTCTACTACGATTTTGTTGGAAAAATCACAGTTTTCTTTCAGTATTTTCTCACTGTTCCCTCTCAAATATTATTCTCTTTTGTCATACTTTCATATAGCTAATTTATCTTTAGAGAAGCATCACACATCTGTAAAAGGTGGAAAACCCTGACCTGCTTGGCATTGCTGAAGTTCAAGGCCCATCAGAGAGAACAGATTTTCCTCTTCTCAACATTCAAGCAACTCCCTTCCTTGCTTTCGATGTGAAGTTTGTGTGTTTCTGAATCATGGACTTCTTCAAGAGTTTGTTCCCAGAGGATTTGCTTCTTGAGGCGTCAGCTTGCCAGCGCAGTGTCATCTTCACCGTCCTCATTATGCATTTTAAGATCCTTTATTAAAGTCACCTGAAGGTGACCATGCACAGTTCACACCCTCCACTCCCATCCGCTGATATACAAATATAAAAATATGCCTCAGACAATTAAAACATACAGCACATGTTTGCATATTAATGCTCTGGAGAGAGAGTTTGAGCTTACAGCCACCCAGATTCTCTCATCAGGAGGTTCTATACATCACGACCTGATGGAAGAGGTTAACCAAATGTGAACTTCAAAGGAAAAAAGCAAAAATATATGCCACTAAAATATGACAATTAAAATCTGAACATCAAATAATAAAGGATATTGATTAAAATCATTCGATTCTCTCACCATGCTTTTGAGAATCTCACTTCTGTTCTCATCTGCCTGAAATTCATAGAACATTGACACTGTAGGATGTTTCCAGGTCCTGCAGTTCTGCTGTTTCCCAGTAGAGGGCGATGCTGCACTGAAAACGACTCCAATTGCAAATCACCCTGTTCGGCCTGCCTGCCTTCTCTATTTCCAAGACAGATATTTTTGAAGTCATATACAAGTATTTTTTTCCTCTGCACTCTAAAAAATTAGAAGTTGAAGAAGAAAAACAGAGAAGACTTGAAGGATTATTCTTCTATCCACTCTCTTCAGCAAAGATATTTGATTGTGTATGACATTCCAAGACGTCTCGCTATCAAAGTCCCAAAGTACGAAATGCATCTCTTAAGTCATCCACCTCATACAGGGGCTGCAAAGAAAAAGAAAAGTGAATGGAGGCATGGCTTCAAAGCAGCGGGACAGAAGGAGTCTTTGTGTGGTTGTCTTTGTAACATTTTGTTAGAAAATAAGTTGGAATTCTGACCAGGAATGAAACACATCTGAGGAATCTAAAGAAAGATCAACAGAAAGAGAAGGTAGAGGAAAGGAATCTGAACTATGGAATAACAGAAGGGAAAACTGAACTGTAGGAGAATAAAATTTTTAGCAGATGAAAAATGGGATTTTTTTTTTCATCAGGGATTGAACCCAGGGGCACTTAACCACTGAGCCACATGCCCAGCTCATTTTTATATTTGAGATGGCGTCTCACTAACAGCCTCGCTAAGTTGCTGAGGCTGGTCTCAAACTTGCAATCCTCCTGCCTCAGCCTCCTGAGTCATAATGTGAGTGACTTTTTTTTTAAGAGTGAGAGGGGGAATTAAGTGAGAAAGAATCAATTTTATTTATTTTTTCATCTGGCATTTGTTTCTCCAACACTTAGTTGTATATGTGGTGCTGGGGTTTGAACCCAGGTCATTGTGCATGCCAGGCAAGCTCTTGAACTGCTGAGCCACTGAAGTGGCTCCAGGAATCTAGGATGGTGGCACACACCTGTAATCCCAGAGGCTTGGGAGGCTGAGGCAGGGGGATCACAAATTCAAAACCAGCCTCAGCAACTTGGCAAGTCCCTGTATCAAAATAAAAAATAAAAAATGGGCTGGGGATGTGACTCTGCGGTTAAGCTCCCCTAGGTTCAATTCCTGGTACAAAAAGAAGAAGGAAGAAGGAAGAAGAAAGAAGAGAAAGAAACTCCAAGAAGACTCTAGGAGGAGAAAGCGAGAAGCAAGGAAGTCCCTTACCAAAAGGATGCGTCGAAGCTGTCTGGAGAGACGAACTGAATTTTCATGCAGCCCCTCCCAGGCCTTGAAAGTTCTTTCACGGTTTTCTACAAAAGTATTCCAGCAGTAAAAATAATCTTAAAAAAAAGAGGGCGGGGAAGAAGACAGTACAGGTTTTAAACTACAAGGAAAGAAAACCCTGGTCCCTTTCCTCACCTACCCAGGCCCTTGCCTCCAAGCCATTCAGGGCTTTCCTCTAATTCTCATCAATAATTTTAACTCCCAAGGTGAACCACACCCTCATGCAATTCTTCCCCCTGAGTTTCCCTGACTCTCCGCACTCTGAACTGCAGTTCTAAACGCGGTCTGCCACGCAGAGTCTGCGCAAAAGGCTGCCCTTCGCACCTTTGAAGGTCATGATGGCGATCTGCACACCCGCGCGGTGCAGCCTCCGCAGCCCCTCGGGCTCAGCCTTGCGGTCCTCGCAGAAGTAGAGACGCGCGGTGAAGATCCGCAGGCTGAGGTTGGGGTTCCCTCTCAGGAAGTCTGCCACGTGCCGGGCACAGTCGTAACAGGGGCTCCAGGAGGTGAACCAGGTGACTCGGTAGCACCGGCCAGGGTCCAAGTCCCAGTCTGAGATGTAGCGGAGGAAGAGCAATTCCACGTGGCAGCCCGACTGCGGGAGGGAGAAGAGAACCCAGCTGACTTCACTGACCTTTGTTGTGGTTTGGGTAACTTGGCAGGATTCTCCCCCACGACTGCCTTTTAGGATGCTAAAGCTCCTGTCTTTGTGTTACCCAGAGATCAAGCATCTTGCTCAAAAGAGCTCACTGGAAAGTGGTGAACCAAAACCTTTGTGCGTAACACTGATCCTACCCAGCGAACGAAGGCTATGGATTATTTTTTTTTAAACAAGGAAGATGAAATGAGTAAGTGATGATTGGAGGAAATAGTATCATGTCACAAAATAACAAAATGACTGGAATGTAAAATAATGGTGATAGGGTAAATTATCCAAAACAAATAGAAGCAAAGAAGAAAATAACAAAATGAAATAACCGTCAGGCAGTTACATTCCACCACACAGGTACTTCCCTGGGATTCCATCAAGAGGAGATGTCACAGAATGTTAGGAGAGGAGATATTCAAGACCGTTTGATGTGGGTGAAGAAGCCTTTTTAACTGCCCCCAACCCCCACTGCCCAGTACTAGGGGTTGAACTCAGTGGTGCTCTACCACTGAGCCATATCCCCAACCATTTTTTAAAATTTTTGGGACAGAGTCTCTGTAAGTTGCTGAGGCTGTCCTCAAATTTTGGATACCTCTGCTTCAACCACCCAGGTTGCTGATTGAGGAAGAAGTCTTTTGGAAAGGTAATCCTGTTAGACAGCTGAAAGATTGATTTAATCAACCAACCAACAGAGGATTCTCTTGAGTTTTCTGGGGCTCACCATGTTAAATGTATTTACTGACCTATGATCTTCGTGAATACGAGGGAATAGAAATCATTGGAAAATGGGGCTGGAGCGGTGGCTCAGAGGTTTCAGCCCTTGCCTGGCAAGCATGAGGACCCAGTTTCAAACCCCAGCACCATGTACACAACTAAGTGTTGGAGCAACTAAAGCCATGTGAAAAACTAAATAAAGTTGTTTCTCTCTTTCTCTGTCTCTCTCACTGTCCTTCTCTCTTAAAAAAAAAAAAAAGAAAGAAATCATTGGGTAAACAGAATTCAGTCACTGTAATTTAAAAAAAAATTCCTTCTTAATTTTCAAAAATTCTGAAGCCACAATTTATTTTTCTCATTTAAAATTTAGCTTGAACTAGGTGTGGTAGCACATGCCTGTAGTGCCAGCTACTTGGGACACTGAGGCAGGAGAATCATTTAAGCCTACACAAGACCAGCCTGAAACCCCACTTTAGAAAAAAAAGAAGTTAGAATTTGGTTTGAGGAGCTGGACACATTCTGTTGGGCCTCAGAAAAAGATACTCCCAAGTATGTATAGCACTTTGGCTAGTATGCGCAAAGGCCTGATTTTGATCCCTAGTACCACATAAATAAATAATTAATTAATGAAAAAATAATTAATTTACTTGAACAAGTTGATAATATTTCCTCACTTCAAAATGCTCTTACATTGGGGGCTGGAGCAGTGGCTCGGTGGTTACGGTGCTTGCCCGGCATGCACAAGTACACGGGTTCAAACCCCAGCACCCACGTACACAGCTAAGTGTCAGAGTAAAGAAAGTCATGTGAAAAGCTCAATAAAAATTGATTCTGTCTCTCTGTCTCTCACTCACTGTCCTTCTCTCTTTTTTTTCCCCACATTTATTAGAAGTATATTGTGATACAGGATACAGATGAGGGGGAAACATTGTCAAAACTGTAGCACTCAATGTGTATAAACTTTGTTAACCAGGGGTAATGCTAACACATAGATAAGCTACTATGGGTTTCATCTATTGCAGTTTCCCCCAGATGTCCTTCTCTCTTAAAAAATGTTCTTACATTATTCTGAAGGCAATTCAGAGGTTGGGAAAGGGGAAGAAAGTTTGGGGTCAGATGTGGCATTAGGGTGCCCAGCATGCTTGGGAAGGACATTAAATGACCTTTTGGGCTATGGCTCTAATGAAGGAAGGGGGAAAAAATGAGGGGGGGGATTTGATGAAGTTAGTGGAGACAAAAATGCAAAAAAAAAAAAAAAAAAAAAAAGACTGAGCTGTGCACGGTGGCCCATCCCAGTGACTCAGGAGGCTGAGGCAGGAGTATCATACATTCAAAGCCAGCCTTAACAACTTATCAAAGCCCTAAGCAACTTAATGGAGATCATGTCTAAAAATAAAAAGGGCTGGGGACGTGACTCTACGTTAAATTGCCCCTGGGTTCAATCCCCTGTTCTCCTACCCTCCAAAAAAAGACTGAAAGTAGGACCCTCAACAGATAACCCTAAAAGCATCTACTGTTTAGCTTTCAACTGCTGGGGAAGCAAAATTTAATTGATACCTTGTTTCGAAGGTGGCCGAAGTCCAATGAAAACGAGGTGGCACTATCCCGCCGCTTCACCACATAGCATAGGTAAGTCTCATGCCGACCCTTAGCCCAACGGACATTTTTGAAATGATAAAGAAACTTCTTCTGCTTCATCAGAAGGCTGTGGGTGAGAAGAAGAAGGAATGCAGGAACACAGCTCATTCTCTGGTCACTCTGGGTTTTCCTTCTTCTTTTCATCATCATCATCATATTATTATTAGTGCTCAGAATGGAACCCAGCGCCTCTTGCAGGCTAGGCAAGTGCTCTACCACTAAGCTACATCCCCAGTCCTATTATTATTATTTTTTAAATTTATAGTAACTTGGAAATATCTCTCCCTTCCTTTGCTGGATTCCTGAGACCTCATGAGCTTAGAATCCAACATAAACATCTTTTCCTGCTTAAAATTAAGACCAACTGAGAGAAACTTGGCAAGAACCCTAAACTCATTTGAGCTCACCAGACAGTCCCCTCCCATGGCTGTCTACTAAATGTTGAAGACTTGATATTACAAACTTGTTGTTCAGTCTCGTAATTACTTTTTTGGTTTTCCCTCCGGTTTCTACCTCAAACTTAACATGGTCAACAATGTCCCTAAACTACCCACTATCCTGAACTGCCACTCCCCTTGACTTTGCCAGCTCAGGTAACCAGGCTGGAAACTAGGAATTATCCCTGATTTTTTCTTCTTCCTTAGTCCTCATATTTAATTAATTATGTAAATGTGTTGATTCTGTTGGGGCTCAGAAAAAGCTACTCCCAAGTATGGTACTTTGGCCTGCTGAGAATTTTGAATTACAGAAGATTGGGAGACTTCATATGCGGCCTTTGAAACAAAGTCTCTCTGACCTTCTGCCCGCTACCTCATTCCTTAACCCCTCCCCAAGCGACTGTTATAACCAGAATTCCTCTCCCCCAGGGAAGATCATAGAAACTAAAACCCCATGTCCCACAGTGAGCCATAAAACCTGGAAAGGCCACTCTCTTCCTTGTCCTTTAAAGACCCACCTTGCACAGGGGTCCTGCCTTATACCCAGGAGAAGAAAAGCTGCACGGAAAGG
Organism: Aplodontia rufa; assembly: GCA_004027875.1. NCBI lineage: Eukaryota > Metazoa > Chordata > Mammalia > Rodentia > Aplodontiidae > Aplodontia > Aplodontia rufa. The sequence continues at coordinate 1,686 of PVKS010039042.1, read as the reverse complement.
TCTAGAAGAACCGAGCAGGCAGGCCTCTCTCGGTTTCCTCCCTAATTGCATTACCATTAGGCCAGACTCCTTTGTCCAGTTACTCTTCTGTGTGCTGCTTATTTTTCATTGGAATCTAAGCATAAAAAATGTTTCCCTGGATCTTTGGATCTTTTTTTTAGAGAGAGAGGGGGACAGTGAGAGGAAGAAAGAAAGACAGAATTAACTTTATTTTAGTTTTTCATGTGGCTTTTGTTGCTCTGACACTTCATTGTGTACATGGTGCTGCTGTGGTTTGAACCCTCGTCCTGGAGCACGCCAGGCAAGCGCTGTAACCGCTGAGCCACCGCTCCAGCCCCGGATCTTTGGATCTTTAATGAAATAAATTTGTTATGCTCTTCTTTCTTCTTTACTTTTTTTTTCTTTTTGGCAGATTTTCCTTCCTTCACTCCTTCCTTCCTTCCTTCCTTCTTTCCTTCCTTCCTTCCTTCCTTCCTTCCTTCCTTCCTTCCTTCCTTTCTTTCTACCTTGCTGGGGATGAAACCCAGGGTCTCACTCACACTAGCCTCCGAGCTACATCTCCAGCCCTTCTACCCTTCTACTGTTTTTCCAACTTGGCAATATAATCTTAATATTTTGCTATGCCATCACACACACACACACACACACACACACTCGGACTGACGGTACCCCTCTGTTTCCTAGCTCCAAGCATAGTATCTTGCACAGCATACACACTAAGTTGGATTTGTGGAAACGCTCTCTAGTAACTCAGGTTTCTTAAAGGAAATTAAGAGTCCTCGTTAAAGCGGGGAGCATAGTAGCACAAGCTGTGTGGCAGTGTTGATACTAAAGCAAGAGCAGTGTCTCTAGTTTTTATGAGTCCTCTTTTCCAGAATATATTTTATTTTTCCAATTTGTGATGCTACCTAATGGTACTGGGTCTGCAGAGAACTTTTAAAGGCCTGGTGAGGAATTTGAATACAGTTTGCTGGCAAGAGAATTGAAACCTTTTTGCACTTTTTTTTTTTACATTGAGGTATAATTTACATACAGTAAACTTCGCCCACAATTCTGTGAATATTGGCAGATGTAAACACCCCAAACTGCTACCACAATCAGGTACAGAACATTTCTCAAGTAACTCCCACAAAGTTTCTTCATCCCCCTTAGCAGTCAATTCTCTCCCCCAGGCAACCACTGATTTGTTTTCTGTAACTATAAATTACTTTTCCTTTTCTATAATTTATATAAATCACACATCAACCCTTCCATGTCTTACTTACTTCACTTAGCATTAGTGACTGAGACTCATCCGTATTTGATTGTTCCTTTTTCCTGCAGGGTGGTTTATTGCATTAATATAGCACATTTTGCTTATTATTCACCTGTTGATGGATATTTGGATAGTGTGCACTTTGGTATAATTGTAAGTAAGAGTAGTACGAACATTCAAGTGCCTGTTTTTGTATGGAATTAAATGAGAACTGATATTTGAAAAATGTATTATGGGTGATAGAACCTGACTTTAAAAATTAACTGCACCCCAGGCTGGAGCAGTGGCTCAATGGTTCAAGCACTTGCTTGGCATGTGCGAGGACACGAGTTCAAACCCCAGCACCGCGCACACACTGAAGAATCAGAGCAATGAAAGCCACATGAAAAACTCAATAAAATTTATTTTCTTTTTTTTCTCTCTTTCACATT
>PVKS010039041.1:0-17535 GCA_004027875.1 Aplodontia rufa | reverse complement strand
CTGAGCCACCGCTCCAGCCCCACCTCCTGACATCCTTAACCTGCCTCTCCGGTCAAACCTGTGTCTTCACCAAGAGACCCTGCTGCTCAGAAGGGACATGGGGACAACGTGCTGCACAGGTCTTTCTTTTTACCTGACTCCAGGTTGCTCTCAGATCAGTCAGTGACGGAGCTCTAACAGGAAAGCACATGGAGGCGCAGCAGCTGGTGGAAGGGAAGGGGCTGCTGATTTTCATGGGTCACTTCTTGTATGGTAAGAACAGTAAAATGCTGTAGCACTTAATTTCTATTGAGTGTAACAGTGGACAAATAGGTTATATTATCTTTAAAAATTTTATAGAGACAGCTCAGGCTCAGAGAGAATAGAACTTCAACAACACACAGCCATAGGGGGACCGGTTTTGTTTTTTTCTGATAACCCAAACCCGGATTCTGTCTGATTTTTTTTTTTTGAAGCGAGAGGGACAGTGAGAGAGAGAGAGAGAGAGAGAGAAAGTGAGAAACAATTTTATTTCATTTTCCATGTGGCCTTTGTTGCTCCGAGACTTCATTGAGTACATGGTGCTGGGGTTTGAACTCAAGTACTAGTACATGCGGGGCAAGCACTGAAACCGCCAAGCCACTGCTCCAGCCCATGGTTTTTTGTTTTTTGTTTTTTGTTTTTTTTAATAAGAAAGAGAGGACAGTGAGAGAGAAAGAGGGAAGTAATTTTTATTTAGTGTTTCATGTGACTCTCATTCCTCAGACACTGTTGTGTATGTGGTGCTGGGGTTTGAACTCATGAACTCGCGCATGCCAGGGAAGCACTGCAACCACCGAGCCACGGCTCCAGCCCCAGCCCATGATTTTTAAGGCCCACATTCCTCCTATGAAGTGCTCCTTTCCTGCCTTAAAGTCCTCCAAGCCCATCCATCCTCTTTCCTGTTGAGCATACAGAAAATGGGTCATTTGCGTATCCCCTGCCTAAGGTCACAGAGCTGCTGTTATGGGTGCAGCTCTTTCAATCTTTCATTGACACCCTTCCTGTGCCACAGCCAGGACTCCCCTCCATCCACTGTAGATGGATGACATTTTTGGCGGCACCAGCTCTGAGTTTATCAAGATCTGAAAACTTTTACTATCATAAAGCTCTCTTGTACTACTTTTTTTTTTTTTTGACACTGGAGATTGAATTCATGGGTGCTTCACCACTGAACCATATCCCTACCCTTTTTTATTTTTATTTTGAGATGAGGTCTCGCTAAGTTACTTAGGTCCTCGCTGAATTGCTGAGGCTGGCTTTGAGTTTGCGTTCTTCCTGCCTCCGCCTCCTGGGTTGCTGGGATTACAGGCATGCGCCTGGTTCACGTGCACTTTTTACAACAAATATACAGCAGCAGGACCAACAGATTAAACAAAAACAGACAGAACCTGGCCCATGGAGTTTTAAACTCAGGTACCTGATTTCTCTGGAATGAAAAATCCCCACATTGGTCAATAACATCCAATCCCAAGTATCAGCACAGGACTGTCTTACACTCAAGCAGGGGGTGATTAGAGGAGGAGCTGGTTTGAGGGCAGGGGGTCCATTCTCAGTTCAGAGGTGAGAGGAAGGCCCTGCTAAGAGCCCCTCAGAGGGCAGGACAGGCAGCTGAGCGTGGTGTGGTGGATCAGGTGGAAGGAAGCCCTCCCTCTTGGGAGTGCTTGGGTTTGGCCGCCTGGGTTCCTCCTGTAGTACTCTGGCTACTCAGGGAAGCTATGGCAAATACCGAGTCAGAAAACCTGAGCCCATGTGTGACAGAGAGGAAGGGTGAAAACTCATTACAGAAGAAAGTGCTGTCTCTTTGCATTGGAGGGCCCTCCTTGTGTCGGGGAATCATGAATTTTGCATCAAAAGAATAAACTTATTTAAGAGGAGGAAAAAGAAACCCAGAGGCTGAGAGAATTAAGTAACTCCTGGGAACTAGCCTTAGGAAGGGCTTTTCAATTTGATTGAGGAAGGAAACTTCTGTCAAAGGTTTGCTTTGGCTTTTTAGCTTTGTGGGAAACCAGATCAAGACAACCCCTTTGGGACCCCTGAGGTGAGGAGAAAGTCTTTTGTGACAAGATGGTGGGCAGGTGTCCTCATAACCATTGAGGCTTTGCCATGCCTGATTTGCACAGCATTGTATCTAACTTACCAGTGATGAAAACGCACCAGGGTAGCCAGAGTTGTTCAAGGTGTCATCGTCACAGCTCGGTATTCCAACGCTGATGCTTGTCAGTGTACGATGGAGTGCCGTTCTGATGTGTCCACTGTGAGTCGGAAGTATCCTACGTTGAAATGCGTTGAATGCAGTGTAGCTCTGCAGCATGGCACACTAGGGTATCCACTGTTCGCCCTTGTGACTGTGGGGCTGACTGGGAGCTGGGACAGCATCCCAAGACAGCCTTGGAAGACAATTCCCTAGCCTAGGAAAGAATCAGAGTTCAAAGGTGTAATGTCATACAACCTAAGGCATTTATAGAGATGTATTGGGCAGGTGTTTGGGGAGGGATAAGGGTGTGTAACTGGGGGGGCTTTTGGGGGTAAATCTAATTTTCAGAATTTATATACATATATATATAATATTATTTCATTAGAAGTTTGTTTGATTGTTCAACAAATAAATTTCTGAATAAAAAAATTTGAAGTACGATTTCTAATGAATGCATCTTGGTTTTATGCCAACGTAAAGTTAAAAAAGAAGATGAATTTTGAGCCGGAGACCACCGGGCTTCCGTTAAATGTCGAGCATTCAGACAGATACATTTGTGAGGGCCTTGTGAGCACAAGATTAGACACGGAAGCTCCGTGGCTGCTCCATTTCCTAGCTCTAAGGCCATGCTGATTTTTGTTTTTTTTTTTGGTTTGTTTGTTTACCAAAGAACAAATAAACATCAGCAAAGCATTGCTGCTAAGCGTGAGCAGAGCGCTGTTTCGGGGGCTTCGTCAAGAGCTCAGGTCTGACCCTCTGGTGGACTGTGCCTGGCGGCCCCTGTCTTCCATAGGAGGAGGGAGAGGTGCTTGACCAGCTTCTCCCCAATCTGCCCTCTCTCATCAAGGCTCTTAGCAGGCTGAGGGGCTGCTTCTGCTTGTAGATGGGCATCAAGAAGAGGCAGGGTGCCAACGGATGTAGCTGGGGTCGTTCTGTGTGGCCTTGGAAGGAGTGATATGGACATCAATGAAAGGCAGGGGCAGGAAAGAAAAGGAAGCATGGAGGCGCTCGGTAGTCCAGAACCCAATCCACACCGTTCTGCGTGGTCAAGGCCATTCCAGGAGTGGGAGAAACAGCTCCTGGCACCAGCTCGTTTCAGCTTTCGAATTGCTGGAGAGGACGAGAGGCTTGGGAGGGAAGCAGAGGAGGGGAGGAAACCAAGACACCCTGCACATTTCTACAGCTTCTTTTGAGTTGGGAAAGGCTCTTTAGCCAGAGCCTCCATCCAGAACCCCGTTACCATGGCAACCCACTGGCAGCCTGCAAGGCTGTGACGGCCCACTCCGGAGCTCGTGCCACCGAACCAGAAAACGTTGCAGGACAAGTTTTGTTACCAGGATTCTTAACATTAAATATATACACAGAGAGGTATGTAGCAATCTGTGAGTTCAGAAGCAAAAGCTGTTTTCCTGCCTTGATCTTCAACATGAATTCTGCGCATGTACAGAGCACCTGCCAGGCACCAGCACTGTAGGTGTGGGTGATTCAGGGCTGAAATAAGATGTCGCCCCTGACACTGATGAAGGAATTGTCTAGAGTGAGGTTTGGGGACATAAACATCCAAAGAAACCCAACCCAGTCACCGCTCCATGAGATCTTGCCTCCCAGGACTTCGTGCTAGGTGGCTCTGAGCAGAGGAGGATGTGCCTTTGGCAGGGCACTGGGAAGGGGTCCCAGTGAAGATGACCTTCAAGATCTGACAAAAAAGGAGTAGGAATTTTCCAGGTGGAGATTATAAGGAGAAAGAAAATTCCAGGGAGAATAACATCTAGTAAGTAGTTAAGAAGCCCAGTGGTGAATTCTATTTCCTGCCATGTTCTGTGAGGACCCCATACAGCAGATCCTGTCTTGGGTCAGCCCTGCTTCCAGCTATCAACAGCTCTGGCACACCTTGCCACTTTTGGTTGATTTCAAGTACCCTAACTGACAGCGCATCCCAAGTCCTTGTGGGGCTTTTACTGAGACACCGGTTTTGAGGGCCAAATGCACTGCTAACACTGCAGTGGAAATCTAATTTTGTCAAATCTCATGCTGTGGGGACCTAGAAGGTGGTCAGAGCTGATTTTTAAAGACAGCTTGTAATTAAATATTTAAAAAAGACTTCTGTTTAGGGATTAGAACACTTTCCTCCTCAGAAATCTGTACCATTAGATTGGCTCTGCATGTAATGACTTTTAAAAAGAGGGACAGCCCCGATCTGAACTACCTTAGAGGTCTTTAACTTGCCGCGTTCTTTATGCTGTCGGAGATGTACTAATTTGCATACTGACACCAAGAATATAAAGATAAATTACTTCTTCCAGAGCACTGGAGAACAAGGCCCACCTCAGAACTGGTCCACGGAACCCCCCTCGTATCAATGCCAGTCATCCCATGAACACTCCATGCATATTAATTGGTGATAATTAAAAAATAACACCCATCGTGCTTAAAGAAGAAAATTGCTGCAGCTGATTGAACACTTTTATGCAAAGACTATTTTTTATTACCTAGATTCACTAAGACAATCAGACTGTCAATACCAAAGCAGATCTCACTACTAATATATATTTAGACCTTTCCATTCATCCAGCAGCTATGTGGAAGACATTGTGGTAGTGATGTAAATATAAAAAGGAACAAGTCCTATTTTCAAGACTCTTACAATTTACCGTGTTTGTGCAAGGGAGGGTAGAGATGTATAAATAAATATGATACAAAGTGGAACACAGCAACTGCTGTATGTACACAAATATATATAGAACCTAGCGCTGAGCCTCACACGCAACACGTTTTGAAAGTGTAAAATGATTGATAGGATAAATAAACATGCTGTAAATGTGCAGAGAAGAAATGATTCATTTTGATGGGTGTCCAGGGGTGGCAGGAAAGAACAGCTTTATAGAAGAAATAACGTTTATGTAGAATTTCAAAGGGCGATGGGTATTTTAGTAGGCAGTGTGGGCTGGAGAAACAACCTAGGCAAAGGCTAGAGAGTGGGCCACTGTAGAGTGCGCCTGGGAAGTGATGAATGGTCTCGTGAGGAATACAGGGAAACAGCACTTGATTTTGGAGAATCTCCAAAATGCTAAGCAATTAGGACTTTACTTGGGGGTGAGAAGCCATTGAAGATGTTTGAGGAAGGAGTTGTGAGGATGTCGATTGCTGCCTGTATACACTTAGCGGACAATGGGTTCCGCCAGATGAGGCATTTCATCTGTGTTGTTTGCTTGTGTATCCCAAGAGCTTACCCCGGTGACTGGCACCTAGGCAATTTTAATAGGTATCTGTCGAATGGGATTCTAACAGGGCTTTAGGAATTTATTTCTGGGGATGATCTAAGCATTAAGAAACAGAAAGGATTTCAGACGGGAGATTCAAGGTGGAAACCTATCCCAGGAGCTCAAGAGAAGCCTGATAAGGAAGGCAGGAGTGACTGAGAAAGGACGAGAAGAACTATGAATGGGAAAACCAAGGAAAGTGTTGGAGGACTTGGGCACCGAGCAGCTAAGATGGTCCTCATGTGCATAAAAATAAACAATGTCAGGACTGTCATTATCCAGGGTGCCACTCAGTGTGGGTGGCAGGTGCTGAGGAGCAGGAGAAAATGGTACATTTTGGGAATGGTGGAATTTGAGAAATTCATGCGCATACTTACTTAGAGGGAAAGTTAGGGATGAGAGCTCATCATGTGCTTCACTGGGACATGAGGGAGTCCTTAGGATGGAGGTAATAGTTTAAATGCAGGAAGTTGGAGCTTCAGTCTCCTGGGAGAATGAAGAATCAGACTTATAATGGTGGAGACTTGCATGTGATGGGTAGGAAATGCAAGAGCTTGAGAAATGGTACATAAGCCAGGACTAAAATTAGTGAAGGTCAAAGAGGTCAAAGGAAGAGTTTTTTGACTGAGGATGGGACCAGAAGAATTCAGTAGTCAGAAGCCAAGTATGGCAAAGGCTGGTGAAAGCCCCTGGACTGGGCAGTCAAGAGGTTCTGGGAATTTCAGTGGAATGGAGGAAGTAGAAGATGTGGCAGGAAGTGACAAATGTTAGCTGAAAAAATAGGGCACAAATGTAGACTGCTTCTTTAAGAAACCCGACATAGAAGCTGAAAAGGGGGCTCAGCGGCTTCGGGACTTGCTTGGCATGCATGAGGACACGGATTCAAACCCCAGCACCACGTACACACGAAGTGTCGGAGCAACAAACTGAATAAAATTGATTCTCTCTTTCTCTCTCCCTCCTTCTACGTTAAAAAATAAAGTGGAAAAGACAGACTGAAGGTTGTTAGCTCCAGGGAAGTCGTAGTTGATGAAAGACTCTTTATTTTTCATTAAGGGAAGTTTGTTTTTGAGCTAACAGGAAGGAAACTGTTATGGAAAGATTTAATGGTAAACTCTGTTGTTTCTATAATATCAGAAAAGTGTTTTGATTTCAAGAAAAGGGACATTGCAAAACCCTCACTTTCATTTATGCACACAATAAGACATCTAGTCACAATTTTAATGCGAGAGTCAAATGCAGTCCATACATATGATAACTATCGGGGCTGGAGCAGTGGCTTGGTGGTTATGGTGCTTGCCCAGCATGTGCAAGTACATGGGTTCAAACCCCACCACCCACATATACAACTAAGTGTCAGAACAACGAAAGCCACATGAAAAACTCAGTGAAAACTGACTCTCGCTGTCTCTCTCTCTCACTATCCTCTCTTAAAAAAAGAAAAGAAAGATGATAACTATTGTTTTGTCACTCTCAAATTTTGTATGTGGAAAGAAGGCTCCTTTCTGTAAATGCTGTGAGGTCAGAGAAATAGTAGTAGCACTGTCTGTCCACACCTGTCCCATGTGCCCCGGTAATGGCCGTGTAGCCCCAAGTAAGGTGAGTCAGCATAGATGTATGGAGAACATGATAGTTCTAGACACTGAGGTTCATGAAAATGCCAGCAGTCCTAGACATGGAGGAACGTTAGAAGGCAATGGGGGCTGGAGCAATTGCTCAGTGGTTACAGCACTTGCCCGGCATGCGCAAGGACGTGGGTTTGAACCCCAGCACCATATACACAATGAAGTGTCGGAGCAATGAAAGCCACATGAAAAACTGAATAAAATTGATTCTCTCTCTCTCTCTCAAAACAAAAAACAAGGCAATGGGCTCATCCACCTTGTCTTCTAGAAGGTTGTCATGAAAATCCACCATATACAGATATAGAGCATATTAAAAAACATGAAACAAAGATCAAGGAGAAAATTCCAGGGAAAGCCCAGAACACAGTCTTTGTGTGGCATGATACAAGTTTGTGTAAAATTAAAAGTTGCACATTATAGATATATTTGTGTAGAAAAAAGACCCAAAAGAACCTTAGGAATGTGAGCAGTATTTATCTATGGTGATGGGATTACGAGAGATTATTATTTTCCTCTTTATACTTGTATGTACTTGCCAAGTTTTATACAATGAATATACATTATTTTCATAATCATGAAAATTATTTAAAAGCTGAACTGAAAACCCATAAAAGTAATTACTCACGCATTCTCTCATATCCGTCTTTCTGTTTAGTTTTCATTGTGACTCGTGTTTGTAGAGTCTAATTTTATAACCATAGCGGGGAGGGTGACCGTGTTTACAACCAGGCCTCAGCATGTATCAGAACTGGTTCTGTGTAGACTCTCAGCTGGACCAGATCAGAATCCTGCTTCCACCCGGCTCTGCCCAGGAACAGGAGGCAGTGCCTCTGCCCTGGCCCGCCGGGTGGGGAAGGGCCGCCCCGACTCCTGTTCCCATTCTTCCTCATCCCCAGTCCCTTCCTCCTCCTCCTCTGGCTGCCACTGCGTCTGTTGTTTTTTTGAAGCACATGCATTGTGAAATGAAGACCCATTTGGAAAAAATGTGTGGGCATCATTGACAAAAACGCCCCAGGAACCAGAGAAAGGCAAAGTGAGTTGTTTTTGACCATGGTTCCCAAACCAGGACATTTACTTATTTATTTATTTAAAAGAGAGAGAGAGAATCAACTTTATTTTTTCAACCGGTCTTTGTTTCTCCCACACTTACTTGTATGCTTGGTGCTGGGGTTTGAACTGTGGTCTTTGTGCACGGTAAGCAAGCGCTCCAGCCCCTAAACCAGAACACTTGTAACATTGATTTAAAGAGGTATGCTTGTGGTGATGACACTGCTGTGAATCTCGACTGCTGGTGGATACATGGGCTGCGTATGTGATGAAAGTCTCAAGGCACTAGGCATGCGCAGAAACAAGTGGGCACAAGGGACCCTGGGGAAGGCTGACTGAGATGGATGGACCGATCACTGTTTATCCTACTTGCATCATCGTATTTATAGTTTCATAAGATGCAGTCATTGGAGAAAATAGGGTAAAGGATAGGTGATATATCAAATTCAAAGGGATTACTTCTCATAACTGCATGTGGGTCTATACTTAGCACAAAGACTTTAATTAAAAAAATGAAAGTACCTATGTGATCCATTCATGTCATGTAGGGTTCCTTTGCCCATGGGTCTCAGGATTCTCTGCTCTGATAATAAAATGAAGGATTTTAAAATAAATATCTATTAAGAAATTATTATGTAGTAGGCACTATGGTACCTGGACATTTTAGATTCCTTATTCTTTTAATCAGTCCATCGGTCGTATGATAGGTATTATTATTATACTCATTTGACAGATAAGAAATGGAGGCTCATAAAAGTTAAGAGCTCTGCCCACCCACTCAGCTATGCGTTGCGAGGCGGGAAGGAGCCCAAGCAGTCTGACTTCAGAGTGAGCACGCATCATCAGGCTGTGTCCCTGTATTCTGTCACACAGCAGCCTTCAAAGGTACCTAGCTCAAGGTAAAAGCCTCTTCACTCCTCCCAGCCGTCGTTCCTTTACGTTGGTCCTTTGGGGCTTGTTCCACTCTGAGTTAATCTAAACACTACAATTATTTATATGACCAATTTTACTTTCTCTAGTCAATCATCTTCACAACCCGCTGTCTTTTTAAATTGAACTCCTTCTCTTCGGTTTTGGTGGGAGACTCCTTACCCAGTGAGGACACGGTGATATTAGGTGGGGCTTGTCTGTTCTTGCAGGACGTGAGGTCCTCTACAGATGAATCCCAGACTGGGAGAGTGAGGTTGCAGGGGACTGAAACCTGGCCAACAGGGCAGAACCTGCAGCTGGGGTGACAGTTGAGTGAGTGTGTCACAGGTGACAGGAAAGAGAGGCTGAAACTAGGTGCACTGGAAAGGGGAAGGCTGAAAAGTGAAGGCCAATACAGTAGCAGAGGAAAGAAAGAGGTGGCCAAGTCCAAGGCCAAGAGGGTGATAGTACAGAGGATGCCATCTCCACCCCCGAGAGAGGGTATGAGCTACAACACGTCACCCAGCTGGTTCCAAGTTGCTGGAAGACTTCAGCCACTGAACCTTGAACGTCTCAAGGTCAGCATGACCTTTTTGTGGGGGGGGGATAATGGGCTCTTTTCTGCTATCTGGAAGCTGGAAACAACCTTAGATGTCGGTGGTCTGGTTTGGAGCAAGCGCCATGGGTATGAGCCACTGTCCCCGTGGTGAGTTGACTGCCCTGAGCAGCTCCACTCCTGACTCCTTGAGGTACAAAAGAGGCGGTTTCCAAGCGATCGCCGGGAAGATGCTGAGCGTGTGCGGAGCAGGATGGAGAGTCGGAGGGCTGCTGACCCCGTGCAGGTCGGCTCTCTGTTTGCTTACCTGTCTTTTCATGGAGTGCTTTGTTCAGGGTTAGAAAAGAATTGGCCGGCTCGTTAAAGTCAGCTCTGCAAAGATTGCCTTACAGGGAAAATGAAAGAGAACCTTCACAACCACTCACAGGGGAGAGAGGTCATTGCGGAGGGAGGAGCAGGAGATGATGTAGGGGAAAAATAATGAGAAGAGCACCGGGCATGATAACAGACTGCCTCGGAAAGAGAAAAGAGAAAAGGGTTCTGCGCTGCCCCGGGACTGTCTGAGCTGCGTGAAATGTACAGATAAAAGGCAGCGCCGCCGTCTTATTAGAGTAGGGGGACGTCTGCGCGGCATGCTTTTCTTCTCCGCCTCCCTTCCTAGGCTAAAATCTCAAACCCTAGGGCATCAAGGATGTGAGAGGAAGAAAAAAGGGATGCCTCTTTTGGAGGGAGCAAAATCCACTCGTTGTGGCAATATTGAGCAAGCACAGAAAGCTTTATTTGAAGCTGTTTTCCCCCTCAGACCTCATTACCTGCACCTGCCTTTGAGTCAGTCACACCTGAAGTCTGGCTACCGCCTGGTGGCACCCAGCCCTGCTCAGCATGGGCCGAATGCAGCGTCCTCTGGGGGCTCCTCCCTGGTGGATGGGAGAGGGCAGTCCTGGCAGCAGTTGGCATGTGTACCATTGACATGGTCCCACTTCTTCGTGTGAAGGATGCTCTCTACACAGAAGCCACTGTCAGCTGCAAAAACGTGGTAATAAGTGTTTTTTTTTTTTTTCTGGAAAGAGCAATTACTGCAGTCTATGCAAACACCTAAGTGACCCCAGTGTTACTCAGAGGAATTTGCTATGAAGTTGATTTCCACTGAAATAGCAAAACATTCCGTGAAGCCAGCCTTAGAGCCAAGTGCAGAAATGGAGAAGGGTCACATGCCATTCAGCTCTGATAAGGACCCAGAGAGGGAGCTGGGGGAAGATGAGTGACACTCAAAGCAGAGCCCTGGAACATGGCAAACTGAAACCAGACACCTTGCACCAAACCCCTCCCAGGGGACTTGTCCTTATTGACTGCTGCTGACACCTACTGAGGTGCCTGGAAGATGAGGTCAAGGTCGCTTTAAGGATGGCTGCACCCTCTAAGATCATAGTAGACAAATCCAATTTCTGCCTTACAAACGGGGCAGCTGATTCTTGCTGTAGAATCCTTCCAGCACCCAGCAATTGTCCAAATGTTTGCAGAACCCAGGTGAGAGCTTGAGGTGGTACACAGATGGTACCCCTAAACTCCCAGACCCATCTTTTATGTGTCCACTCTCTATATGCCAGCAGCTACATGACAGAAGATAGTGTCCTGTCAACTGGAGCAAAAGGTCATATTACATGGAAGCCATGGAGCAGAAGAGGCATGTGCCTTTAGGGTTAGGCTCGTCAACACTTACAGCCTTTCTGCTCTTAAGTTAGCTAAGCTCAAAATAAACTCAACATAGGTGAATCTCCACATAAGCAGGGGGTAGAAGGGAAGAGGGCAGGGAGGAGAGGAGGGGAGGGGGTTAGGGGGATTAACAATGCAGCTGGAGGGAGGGTTTAGGGGGTCATCAATACAGCTGGGAGCCCTCCACTCCCATGAGAAGCCCAACTACACATAGGCGGGCAAAGAGGATCAGACAATTCAAAAATTAATATACATGTGTACGCTTATTTCAATCTATAACATGGGTTAAAGCAGAGGAGAAAAGAGAGCAGGGAGTGGTTGAAGGGGGAGATCCTGGACTAGGATCAGCCTTAACTTACTTTGTCGATATCCATGTATGCATGAGTATGTAACAATGATTCCCTCCAATATGTAAGACTATGTCAAATGAATAAAAAATAAATACATAAAAAGAAAAAAGAGGGGTCTACAGATCAGTATCACCTGGCAGGTTGTTAGAAATGCAAGCACTAAGGTCCCACCCCAGATCTGGTAAATCTGACATTAGGCATACAAGATCCCCAGTGATTCCTACGTGCATTAAAGATTGCGACACACATCCTAGGAGGACATGGGCTTGCTCCCCTCAATTGGCTTTACCATAGAGTGATCACGGTCTTAGGATTTAATCCTAGATCTTAGCTCCAGTACTTGGTAATGCCAGTCTAGAAGCAGCTTCTCAAAGTCGTTTCTCCATTGCAAAATTGTAAGATCAGGGTGGGGGTGGGAATCCTGTGAGCTGATGGAGACCTGGCAAAGAGAGGTGCTTATCAGTTTAGTCTCCCTACCACCAAGACTTCTCCTTAAGGACCCTTGAATAAAGTACCCTGCCCCTGTCCCCAGTGGGCCAGCTTTGCAGAAACCTGTGTTTTCAAGAGTCCTGAGAATGCTACACAGCATTTCACTTTGCTTGATCAATCTCACCTCTCTTAAACTCAGTCGGGCTTTCACTGCAATTTTTTTTTTCTTTTTAAATCATGTCTACTTCATAATTAAAGGCAAGATGCTAGCTTATTTCTTGGTTGGCTGAGCCTGTATTAGAGGTAACCTGGAACCAGACCTTTCATGTTTCTTTTCTCTCAAGTGGGCTGAGAATCAACTGCTTCTGCTGTGATTGTGAGCAATCTGGGTCCAGACCCTGGCTGTGCCTTTTGCTAATGTGTGGCCTGGGGGGAATTGCCCATCCTTTTGAATCTTTGTTTCCGTATCTAGAAAGGGGAGCTGATAAATTCCTATCTCACAGGGCCACCGTGCAGGTTAAGTGAAAAGTTATATCCCATCCAAATGGCAGAGTCTTGCACACAGTAGGTGGTACATGCTATTTTTTTCTTCCTTTTTTATATCTAATCATTTTGGGGGATCATTAAACTAGCATTTATTCTAAAACATAACTGGAACATTTATGTGTGCATGTCAGGGACAATGTGTAATACTTGGTCTTCTTTTGCTCCATGGCCACCTCAGAATCAGAGCTAATGTTATGTTAGACACTCCAGCCAAAATGGCACAATGACATATAGGTCTTATGATCCGTTTTAATAAATTAACTTTGAAATGTTACCTAATTTTACACTTAGGAACCCATTCTAACTTAGCCCTCCTTTGATCTTTATAACTTATTTTAAAGGTCTCTTTGTAGGTATTTTTTTCTTTCTAGGTTTTGCTGTGGCCTTTGGCCAAAAGCAATAAAATTCTGACCTAGTCAGATTTCTGTTAATGGTTTTTTCACATGTCACGTAGAGTTCATACCTGCCACCCACCCTGAGTTTTCTGAAGACTACGGTGAGAAAGCAGCAATTATGAATGTATTTTACCGCTGGATGAATAAGCTAGGGAAAGACTACAGAAAGGACAGCAGATGATAAGTGACTGTTATTGAGGAGCAGAAGAGGAAAAGATTCCGAGGAATAATTGAAGATGAAAGATGCCTAGGGTGAGCTTTTCCAGGAAGTGGGAAAGTCGGTGCGTTTGAGGAACAGTCTGATCTGTTGTTGTAGGTTGGAAATCTGAAAGACCAAAGCTCTTCTCCCAATCACAAAAACGGTGGAGAGAGAACCGCGGGCAGTTGCCAAAGGAAGGGCCAGGGAGAGAAATTCCAGGCTGGCCTCTTCCTCTGCAGGAGGCTCAAGCTCCAGACAGACGAGAACCTATTTTACGTTTAAACAACGTTAGAGGAGAATGTTCTGTGGTCTCTTGATTCCAATCAGCATTCCAGTTTTTAACAATTTCCAATCACAGTCAGCCTGTCCTGAAATCTGACCCGAGTCCCATCTTTCTTGTTCAACGCTTAATTTTATGGATATATACTCCCATTTAAAAATGCCGTGCGAGGACATTTTAATGCTCAGCTCAGTGTGGTAAGGTCTGTCTCTTCAGATATCGTGTGTGAGTGTGTGTATGTATGTGCACATGGGAAAGATTGAATTCTCTCCTTTCAAACTGCTTTGAAAGTTTTATCAGGTGTGTCTTAAACATCCCACAATTTGTCAGAAATGTAACATGAGTGATTTTACGAGCACCTTCCCAATAAGTGATTGTGTCTGCCCTGTTCCTTGAGTAAAATGAGTTTCCTAGGTTTACTGTTTCCTACAAGCTTCAGGGAGATTCCTTTAGTTTTGGCATACCATATGTGAAAAACTAATATTCATAATTTAATGAATTTCTATTATTCTCCATCTTAGTTTTACCAAACTGATGTGCCCAACACCCTGTGTGTATATACATTTCTTTTTAAAAAAAATTTTTTTAAAGAGAGAAGGACAGTGAGAGAGAGAGAGACAGAGAGAATCAATTTTTTCTTGAGTTTTTCACATGCCTTTCATTGCTCTGACACTTAGTTGTGACACTTAGTTGTGTACGTGGGTGCTGGGGTTTGAACTCATGTACTTGCACATGCCAGGCAGGCACTATAACCACAGAGCCACCACTCCAGCTCCTATACATTTCTTTATTCTTTATCTTTTCCAGGTGTTTGTTGGAACAGCTCCACACTCTGTTGAACTTGTTTCTGTTTTTCTGTTTGCTGTTCGGTCTCCTTTTCCAGCTCATTTTATTCAACTTAGCCATAAAATTGAAGTTCTCCAGGACTTGGCTCGAGGCCCCCTCTTTTTACTCTTCCTGTTTTCTCCAGTTGATCACATCCACTCTCTTGCTTTCTCTTGTCATCTAAATGCGTACAACTGCTGAATCACAAGTCTAGATGTTTTCTGAGCTTGGGAGCCTTATGTCTGTATATTTGTATACCAAATATGAACATGTATACATCTATGTGTCAGCTTCATGTTACTACAACAAAATGCCTGGGGCAACTGATTTAGAAAGAGAAAAAGGCTTGTTTAGTTCATGTTGGTGCTTCAGAAGCATGCAGCCCACATTGGCTCAGTTCTGCTAAGGAGGGCAGCTGGTAGCACACCATGTAGGGGTGAGTGTTCGCATCTCAAGCTGAAAGGGTATAGAAAGGATCTCCCAGGTTTTCAGATCCCTGTTGGGGGCATGCCTAAATGACCTGAGGACTTCTCCCAGGGCCCCAACACCTCCTAGTATCATTACCCCAGGGACCATAGCGGACACTCAGATTATAATATATCTCACCGGCGCAAAAACGTGGCATGTCCTAAGTTGAATTTGCCATTTCTCTGTTGCCTTCCAAACTTTTCCCTTCCTCCATTAAATCTTCACATACATCATTCACAATGCCAAGGGTGGAAGCAACCCATGTGCCTGTCTTCAGGTGAATGGATAAACAAAATGTGGTATATACACACTCTGGAATAGTATTCAGCCATCTAAAAGAAGGAACGGGCTCACACCATAACATGGATAAACCTGAAGGCATGATGCTACTTGAAGTAAACCTGTCACAAAAGGGGAAATACTGTAAAATGCCACTTATATGAGGTAGCTAATAGCAGTGGCATATATAGAAGCAAAAAGAGGGATATTGGTTGCTAGGGGTTGGGGAGGATTTTGGGTTTAATTAAGACAGAGGTTCAGTTTGGGAAAATGAAAAGGTTTTGGAAATGGATGGTAGGAATGACTATGCAACAGTGAGAATGTCCTTCAGGCCACTGCACTGTACCCCTACAGTGACTCTTATGGTAACTTTTATGCCGTGTGTATTCTGCCACCGTAAAAACAAAAGACAGGGCACTCGTTAAGACTCCAAAGAAAGCAGCCTACCAAATCCAGGATGTGAAACTCACTGTAAAACTAACGATGGGATTTTTCTGAAAAAAATCAAAGGCAAGAAAAAAAGGGATGAAGTTGAGAGGGATTGTTATGGAATAAAGGAGACGTAGGAGACCCAAACAAATGAACAACGCCACCTTTAGCCAAGGCTGTCAGGAGTCCACCTTCTTGGCCTGTGCATCTGAATGTGTGAGCTTGTGTTCCCTATTTATAGGAAGTCCCCTGGCTCCTGACTTGGAAGCAAGGAAGCTCTAAATAGGTTGAGTAAGAGAGACATTTTTATGTTTTAGAAGTCAAGGAAGGATTATAGAGGAGGGAGGACTTCCTAAGGACCTTGAGGGCTGGGCAATGTGGAGTCTGCTAAGATCTGGTTGTTGGAGGTAAGATTCTAGAAGACGGGACTGAGGAGGACTACTAGGGTGAGGTGGGAGTGGGCTGGAGACAAGAATGCCATGATGGGTGGGCAGCCACAGGGACACCTGTTGCCTGGCCAGCCTGTGGATCTTACAGGGAAATCCACTGAGGGGGAGGGATGGTGGTGAGGGGGTCTGTTTGGGACCTGTCTGTCTTCTAACTTTCTCCTGGATACAAGCCAGTTGAGGAACCACAGATAGCACGCACCTGATAAATGGAGAATCTGGGTGGAAACGCAGTGGAATCCTCTGTATGAGAAATCAGGGTTAGGGTTAGGATTCTGTAACCCACGAAAGGGGAGCTTACTCTCAAACACATTCAGCGGGTATTTCAGCCCTTGGTCGAATTGACTGGAACTCCCTTATTTCTGAATCTTTGTTTGAAGTCCTCTTTCCAACAATGGATTATTGCTTTCTACTCTCTTTTCTTTCTTGGAGTGAATAGTTTTGTCAAATCCATCAGAGTCCCAAAAGAAAACAAGTAATATACTCCAACTGATTATTTTAGGGAGAGTTTATTGAGGGATGATGAAAGACTCATGGGAAGGGAGAGTGCGGCTGGTCTAATATCAGAAGTGCTGCGTCCATCCATAGGCCTGAGGGTAGATCTGAGAGATGGGGAGGGCTAGGAGGAGCGGTGCCCTCCACAGAGGAACACAGCCCGCCCCAGGCCAGCCCACAGGGAGCTCTCTCTTTGATTCCCTTTCTCCCCTGGAACCTGATCAGACGTGAGATGCAAGGAGTCACGCATAATTCTGCCCCAGTCAGCCTCCCTGGGCACTGAGCAAAGAAAGAAGAGCGGTGGTCAGGCCTGGAGCAGCCCGTCCTTCTGGGTTTCCGTGTGGGCCTCTTGCTGGCTCCACTTTGGTGTCACCGCATTTATCCTAAGCATGGTTTATCTTTAAATTTCTTTTTTCCTTTTCCTTATTTTGGTTTCACATTACCATTATGTACTTATTTATCCATTTGCATTTTAAAAATAGTGGATTTTGCTTCGAGGTCAGGCCTGCATCCTCACCTGAGCATGAACCCTCCGTCGGAGCCTCTCAGCAAATGTGCTCCGGAATAGCCGGATCTGATTTGGACTCAGTCCATCTGGGCAGGACTTCATGTCTAACATGCTCCCAAGCTATGCCCCTGCAACTGGTCTGTGGAAGCAATTTGAAGACTAAGCCCTGAACCACTGGAAAATAGTCAACTGCCAAGTTGGACAGATGAGGTGGTGGGAGGGCCCACCTTTGTGTCACATGGCCTGCCATCTGCTACTTAATTATTTCTTGGCTTTGCCACCTTCCCCAGGATGCAGATGTGCCATTCACTTCTCCATGCCTTGAAACTCCTCTGTATATGATTTCGTGTGGCTTCTCCCTTGACTTGTGAAGGAATGGCGACAGCAAACTTCCATGAGTATCTTCCGGAAGCAGTGCCTTGCGAGCCCTGCGATCGGCCTTGCTGTTGCTGTCCTTTGTTTGAACACCCTTTAGCCTGATGCTCACCTGGACCAAAGGTGCTGCTGATGTTTTCGCCATTGAATGACTGGCAGCAGAGAACGAGGAGCCCCCATCAGAGG
>PVKS010039040.1:0-17537 GCA_004027875.1 Aplodontia rufa | reverse complement strand
ATGAGAGACAGCATTCCACCTTTTAGTTTCTGAATTTGGCTCATTTCACTTAACATGATATTCTCCATTTCCATCCATTTGCCTACATGTCTTGGGAACTTTAAAGATGAATAAGACATCATCCCAGACATCAAGAAACCTGAATTGTAAAAAAAAGGTTTAATATAAGTATACAATTAGTTGAGCATCCCTAAAGTTTCTAGAGTAAGCCATTTCCGTTTCCTTCAGAAGTATGACAATTTTGAGACTAGAGAGCAAAGAAAATGAAAACTGATTAGAGAAAATTTTCCTATACTAGACTTTTAAAAAGAAGAGAGAGAGAGAGAGAGAGAGAGAGAGGTAACAAAGAAGAATTCACTATCTTGCATCTGTCTTCACATTACTACCTTCCCATGCCCAATTTCCTATATTCAGCATTTTCCTCACTGCTGTTGTCAACAAGCATTCCCAAAGATTTATTTTTCACATACAGCTTTCCAAATGCATAAGCATAAATTATCCACATTATGTAAAAATGATACTAGGGATTCCCTTTTGCAGTGGGGCTGGGGAAATGCATTCCCGTCACTGGGTAACATCCCGGTCCACGTGAGGGTTGCCAGACTGACTTCAGAAGGTGATGGAAACGCTGACTTCTCCAGCCAGATATCACCCCCTTCTCCAAATGCACATCCCTCAAAGCTCCTACAAATCTTGGGTATTGGTTTTCTAGAATGCCAGCCACACTCCTTTCCCAGGTCTCAGCCTGGAAGGCTGCAAACCTTGCACGTGCTGCCTCTACCAAGGATTCCTTCACCTTTGAGGCTTCCACTCTGCCAGAAGTAGTCACACCATGTGTTCTTTGAGGGGAACTGGGCATATACTCACTCAGGACATTCTATCAGCATTTTATCATTCATTCTCCATCATAGGAAGCAGGGATTATCTTTTCAAGGTAACAAGTTAAAAACTAGAGAGGAAAAAAAGGTACAGAGACTTATTGCTTTCACTCCGAGTATCTGTGGTGAATACTGGGTAGAGGAGTAGGAAGAACAGGCCTTTGCTTCCCAGACTGAGACCTAAACCAATGGTTCCTAATATGCCTTTTTACATTAATAGTGGTAACTTAATTTAGTTTCTGTCTCTGTCATCTATGTTGAAAACTTGTATTCCATGCAGCCCTAAGGCAGTGTTGTGGAGTGTTGTTGTAGCTCACCAAGTGTGGGATTGTGGTTCTCACATCTTGTCAGTATTAGAACACTATTTTTCAAGTTAAACTATTTGATCAAAAACAAATGATCAAAAACAAATAAAATATACCAAGATAGAGCTTCTGTAGTTGGAAAGTGGTAGGGAGGTACCTCAGAAGTATCCCAGCTCATAGGTAGACTCAGAGAGTCTGTGAATTACCCACAACTATCTACAGTGTCAGGGAGAAGTTGGGGAAGGAAATTAAACTCTTCATCAATGGTTCAAAGGATTCATGATTTCTTTGGATCTAGGGCAGCTATCTTTTGTTTCAACTTGAGACCCATGTCCATCCCCCATTTAGTGTAGCTTATTAATGTACTTCTGAGTTAAGACCAAGAAGTAGTTTTGTTGAATTTATAATGTGTGTGCCAGACTTTTTATTCCAAGTCCCAAAGGATCAGAATTAATAGCCTGAGCACGGGCTTCTGTTAACATAATCAATGGGTAAGCATTAAGGATAAACCATCCTTTTACTCTGGCACCTCAAAAACTTAGCACATCCATCTGAATCAGTTCATTTCTTTCTTTCTTTTTTTAAAAGAGAGTGAGAGAAATAGAGAATCAATTTTATTTATTTATTTTTATCTGTCCTTTGTTTCTCCAACGTTTAGTTACGTATGTGGTGCTGGGGTTTGAAACTGGGTCCTCACGTATGCCAGGCAAGCGCTCTAACTTCTGAGCCACTGTTCCAGCCCTGGTTCTTCATTTCTTAAAAATGCGATTAAAATTAGAAGAAGAGACTTAAAAGTAATTGTGGGGGCTGGAGCGGTGGCTTGGTGGTTTTGGCGCTTGCCTCGCATGCGTGAGGACGCAGGTTCAAACCCCAGCACGACATACACAACGAAGTGTCTGAGCCACGAAAGCCAAATGAAAAACTAAATAAAATTGATTCTTTCATTCTCTCTTTCTCGCTGTTCCTCTCTCTTAAAAAAAAAAAAAAAGTAATTATGGACAGTCACCCAAACCCATTAGATAGTAATGAAGGGCCACCAGTAAATTCAACTATTAAGTTACCAGAAAATGTACCTCCAGCAATCTCTATTTTATCTAAGGACGAAAAAGAAAAGTACTGTTAGAACAATAATGTCTCATCAGTGAATTGAAATTGAGTTTATGTATCTTTGTTTTGTGTTTTTGCTTATGTAGGCCTGTTGAGACAATAAAATGGATGATGAGAAAAATCAAAAGGATGGTCAAAGACAGAAACAAAAAGAATCTCCAGGTATAAAGAAATCAAGAGAGTTCAGTAACATGAAACCCCTGAGCATTTCACGTGGCTATAGGAGACCACTCCAGCTCCTCCAAGGGCTGCTCTCCTTAAGCTCAGAGATGAGCTTGTTATCCCAGTTGGGAGGAGATGAGATAAGTAAAGTGTATGCAAATTCCAAGAGGAGTAGGCTTTCTGGCCTGGAGTCTATGGGGAAAAACTGTTAAACTAACATACCAGGGTGCTAACAAAAGTGGACAGCTTGTGCATTTCTTCAGTGAAACCCAGTAAATGCTCTAAGAACACAGACGGTGCTGTTTGATGAAGTCCCTGATTCTCATTAAAGAGAATATGAGCTAATAGTCTCTAGCAGCTCAGTCTCTCAGGTCTAAGTCACTTCCATCAACTCAGCTCATTCTCCAGCTTTTATTTCTCATAATTTATTTATTTATTTATTTATTTAGTACCAGGGGTTGAACCCAGGAGAGGTTAACCACTAAGCCACATTCCCAGCCCCTTTTTTTGTTTTTATTTTGAAACAGGTTCTCACTAATTTACTTAGGGCTTCAATAAGTTGCTGTGGCTGACTCTGAACTTGGTGATCCTCCTGCCTCAGCCTCTGGAGTCACCACGCCCACCTTGTATCTCATTTCTGAACACTACTATTCTTACCTTTGAGGCATCTGTGTTCATTTACGGAAAAAGAAAGAGCTGCGTTTGAGTCTTCAAAAGCATTGCCTGTGAACCCTTGATTCATCCCTGTTTTGATTTTGTTTCATGTTTTGTATTCTGGTATGGATGGCATGAACTTCTCCATTTGCAGAAGGGTTTAATCAACAGTAAATGTTTTGAATCAGATTAAAAACACAAATACTTTAAGAGCTACATATTTATTCTGTCCTGCTTGATGCAGTCGTTTTATCTTGCTTCTGAAGGGCAATGCAAAGCCATGAATGCTCTAATGAATCCCTTGCAACAGGCGTTTTTGTGTTGATGGTTAACAGTGATGAATGTTTACCTTAAAAGATCCTGGGTTCTTCCCCAGAATTCCCCTTCTTCTTTTTGACACATCAAAAAACAGAAAATTATCTATGAAGCTGTTTTATTTGTCTGTGTTCTTAGGACAGCACATTTACATACTCTCTAAGGCAAACAATATAAGCAAGCCCAGATCTTCCAAGAGTCCTTAATTATATGTCTAAGAATGCATATGTATTCACATGTAATACTTGTGTTTCCACAGTGTTTCCCGTACCCTCTTTAGCTGACATGTGCTAAGACTCTTTGAAAGCAAAGAGTGAAATCAAAAGTGTACCAGGCAAATGCACGAATTGTTAAATGTGATGGCAAAATAAAAAAATATATTAAAAGCTTCAGTCGGTGTGATCAGTAAAAGAAAAAAAAAAGACAGCCGGCAAACTGTCTATCATGTGATGAAATTTGACAGTAGGGATTATGGCTTTGATGGACCAGAACAGCTAATAGAAGAAGCTGACATTTTTGAAACCCTGCTAATTAAGGGTTCCTTCCTTAATATTAAAATAAAGTCTTTGTCTGGGTTTTATGGTTGGAGAATCAGGTGTTTTCATTAATATATGCCAGTCAGTCTTAATAAGCTTGGAGGGCAGAGGAAGTTATTATTGAGTGACCTTCTACAAAATAAGCATGTTGCTAAGGGCTCTAACCCTGCCCCGTTCAGACTGATGAATCTCATTTCCAATGCAAAAGCTTCACAAGAAATCCAAGTATTCTCTGTGCAATCACAGAAAATAATCCTTGTGTCTCTTGTAATGTCCAGAATTGCCACTTACTACACTACTACTGTACAATGAATATTACAATACATATTATTTTTCTACCACAATTGTCTACATTTCTGAATTGCCCAGAATAGAAAAACTTATTGTGAAGACACTTGTATTGAAAAGTCAGCTCATTTTAATACTTTTCAAATAGTCATCTACTCTGTTCATGAATTATAATGCTCAGAATACATCTGACAATACTGGCTTTGAAAAGGAGATATGTCTATATTATTACATATTCATTTTCAAATAGATTTCAAACAGATTTTAAACCATTCATTGAAATTCATTGAAATGATAAATTCACAGTTGGATTTTGATTGACTCTTAATCCAATTTTACTTTTGATAAGTTTTCACCCCTCACTTCCTACCCACCCCCAACCTTTCTTAACCAATATACTTTTTTACCCTTCTATTGGTTTTTAAAGCAAAACTGATAGGGTATGGTAAAACTTGAAGGTTTAGGTAACTACATGTAAAGCTTGTCAAAAAGAATAAGTAAATTAAATTAAAATCAGTAAAGCAGCATATAATACAGGTGATTTATCTGGCCAATTTCCAATGTGCCAGTGCTTCTCATATGGAAAGAGTGCTCACAGTAGCTGACTGTAAGTTTGCATCCTGTAGCAAAAGTTTGAAGGAGTCTTTCTATTAATGAACCATACCACCATTTCAAGATGACATGGAAATGTGCAGATAGGCAAGGTATTCTGGGTTTTGATAGACCACACACCCTGAAGTTCTGTGCTTGCTCAACTAAAAGAGTGCTACTGATATGCTACCCATCTCAATTTTTTTCTCTCTGCCCTAGGAAGATAAGTTGTTAGGTAACATCATTTTTGCTAGATTCATGATCAAGTAAAACGACAACAAGCCTAGTAAAGTCTCTTAGTGGAAAGAAGAAACGAGACTAAAACCTGCAAAGTGCTCTGTAGATTTAATGCTCACACATGGGGGAAAAAATTAAAACATCCATCATAAAGAGTCCATTTCAGTGTGTCAGATATGGGAACAACGAGATGAGAATCTTGGACCTAGGGCTTAAATATGGAGGCTAAGAAGTAAGTTCAAAATGTGCCAATTATTTCAACCTAGGTCTGTGATAAGACAATTGTCTTTGAAATACAGACTTGAGAAGAAAAATGAGATATGACATTTCCTATAAATGACTATTTGAACCAGTTCTTCAATATTTAAAAGAGGAAATGTTAATGAACCCTAGCACAGATTATCTAATTGTTGGGGCTCAAATCAATCATTTAGTGTTTATTGAACCTCTGCCTAATGCTTTCCCAATGCCCTAGGTTTAACCCAAGCATAGTGTGGTACCACACCTGCTTTATAAGACCCAGCACAGTTAAGACACTATCGTGTCTTAAATTACTTCCAGTTTTCCATCCAAGTCAACTGTCCTTTCTCATTCTCTTTTTCTGTGTGGAGCCAGAATACTTTTGGTTCACAACCACCTCTGGACACATCCATACTGGTGTGGATCATAGGCTAGCAATACCAGTATCACCAGAAGCTTCTTAAAAATGCAAAATCTAGGGCTTTACCCCAGCTCTTGGAGCCAGAATCCCTGGGAACCTGTGACTGTGCATTTTAAGGAAATCCCAAAGAGATCAGGAGAAATTTGAGTGTCAGTGATCGACAGTGCTCACATTGCAAATTAACCACATACTGCAATTGTGCTGTCATATATTTGTCACCTTGTGACCTCTGCATTTGCCTTACCTTTTCAAAGTAGATGGTAAACTCCTTGGGGGTAGGTGCCAGGTTTCATGTTTCCTTTTATTTCCATAGTCCCAAATGTAACCATGCAAAGAGCAACGAACTGATGAATATTTGATTGGGTGATTGATTAAATCTACAAGTTCAGTCTTTTCATTCTTCAAACATCCCTCTGCTTCTATGTGGTTTTATTCTCTTATATCTCTTTTTATCTTTTGCATCATCTTCCTGATATTCCAATACTTTATGTCCTATTCCTGGGATTCTTGGCTCTGGAGAGCGGTAGAAATATACTATAAACCATGTGTAATTTAAATTTTTCTAGTAGCCACAGTTTAAAAAGCAAACAAGTGAAATTATTCAGTCTGACATATCCAAAATATAATATGGTTTGCATTCTTTCTGTTGTGTACTGTGTCTTTGAAACCTGGTGTTATGTTATACTTACAGCATAATAGAATTCAGAGTAGCCACATTCCAAGCACTCAAAGCCACACTTAGCTTGTGACTCCCATATTGAGCCACAAAGTTTCTGAGAATATTCATGAATAAACAGCATGAGTGTCTAAAAACCCTTAAAATAAAATGCCAAATTATATGTGAATGTCTAGAATATTTTTCTGGCAAGGCAGAATATCAGGTTCCCAAAAGAGCTTACTCCTCCTCCACCACCACCACCACACTCCCCTCAAAAATATCTTGAGGAGCAGCAGCACTGCGTTTAGTCTCTGGAATGACGCATTTCTTTTGACCAATTTTTTCTACTTGCCAGTTCTACTTCTATTCTCTATTGTAACAAGACTCACAGTCTGTTATTAAACAGTTGTGAATTTAACTTACTCTTTTAAAGTAGTACCTAGAGAGTGCTCAGGGTATTGAGTTGCTTCAGAGAAAATCATCTCAAACACTATCACAGTTAGCAGTTACAGTAGCCAAAATAAAGTAGCAGTATATAGGCCTTTTTTTCTTATGGTAATTTACTACAGATGAATTATATACCAGGTCCGTGGTGCCCACATGGCATTCAGGAGATGTCCAAGATTTGCTTAACTATATCAACAGGGAAGATTCTAGGTGGATCAATAATTGATCACAGACACAGAGAATTTTATTCCTCCTTGTTCTCGTTGGATTAACTCCCAAATATCTTGACATAGGCTAACCACTCACTTTCCAAGGTGATTGAAATAGTTTTGCATACTTTGTGGTTTTCTTGGATGAGATTTTTAAAGATCCCCTTGCAGAATCACGGAAAAGGCAAGCCAGCTATTTCAACTGCAGCAGCTGTGGCATTTCCATAACACTCCAGTCTGGGAACCAAGGTGTCACATGAGCAAGATCCTCCTTTAGTCTGCCTTTTCTAAAACATGAAGACTTCTTGAGGTGCACAGATTATTTTTGGCTAAATCTCTCTAGTTTTACTTTTTTCTTTTCTTTGCTCTGTCAACAGTATCACTTAAACCTTGCAACTGAGCTCAGGGTAAGGGCTGATGTTGCTAATCTTCCATCATGGAGCATGGAACAGTCCCGTTAAAAACAATCAGGATTGCTAATTATATTATCCATATGCATTTTATTATTTATTATTTGTGAGATTATTATTTGTGTACATTAACCATATCCATGGTGTTAGACATATAAACTATCCTGTTTTACTGGGATTAGAATTAAATAAAATCACACTATACAACTTTCAAAAACCAAGAGGAAAAGTCAACTTCAAATTATTATAGCTTTCCTAATCTGATTATTGTTCTTTAAAATACAGAGGCTGCCCACTATTCTGTATAATTGTAATGTTCCAATAAAAAAAAAACTAAAAATACAGAAGCTGTTTAGAATCAGGGAAAGCTTTCAATTTCAATCTTATAAGTATTTTTCACTTTTTCTTGTTCACATGATCAAAAGGAGGAGGAGGACAGAACACTATGAATAATAAAAAATAAACAAAAATTGAGATGTAGTTTGATACTGAAGTCTGGCTATGTGTAACATGCATCTCAAAATGTGTCCAGATTCAAGTGACAAATATTGAACCATGCAAAATTTGAGGAGAATGGATTAACTATGCCAATATCAAGTATTCTATGTTGATGGGTCTCCTTACTACCAAGGTAATGAAGAAGCTTTGAAAGTGTCAGCTTACTATTCATTTGATCTTTAGAAAAGAGACTGACTTTAGTTACTTTTGAGATTGTTAATGCTTCTTTTCTTGGCATCACTTCTCTTTTTACTATGATGTAACCTCCAATGGTGTCCTTTTTTTTCCTTCCCAACACTGTGATAAATACTAAAAAGTTGGCCTTTCCTGCCCTACAGACACTTTAAAACTATAGAAACCTTGTAAAATAAGGTTTTAAAATGTCCTGATTTCACAAATCCCTTGGCTCCTTCCTATGATGCAATGTCGCCTCAGTATTAAGACATTCTCTGGGTTCTTCCTTTAACTGGTCTCTCTTAAGGAAAAGAAGAGGGTATTGAGCATCAGAATTATTCTAAAACCACTCTTCCATAACATGGCGTGATGGAAGTGTACCTGAACCAAGGCTGCAAAGCGTTTTAAATACAACATATAATTTATCTATTAGGAAAAAAAATATTTGTGGAAGCCTCAAAAAATCTGTAGGCCTGTTTTACAGACTATAAGTATTTAAACATGTCCGATTAGAGTCTAGGTGTGGACTGACTAGTAATACTTTTGAATATTTAGTAATCATTGTTAATTATTGCCTGATCAACTCACCCATCAGGAATGACAGTCTTTTTCTTTTTCTTTTAAAGAGAAAAAGGGACAATGAGAGAGAGAGAATCAATTTTATTTAGTCTTTCATCCGGTTTTCATTGCTCCAACACTTTGTTATGTATGAGATGCTGGGGTTTGAAACCACATCCTTGTGCATGCCAGGCAAGTGCTGAAACCACTGAGCCACCGCTCCAGCCCCAGGAATAGTTGTCTTCAAGGTAGCCATACTGTTGCAAATAACTGCCCCAGTCTGAGTCACTATCTGAAAAACACTCGTTTATGCTCTTTCATTCTGTTTCTCCAATGGTCTGCTTCCTTCTTCCTTTCTGAAAACTAGGAGAAACCCTGCAATGATCTTGTACTTCTTAAGCAAAGTTCGAAACTGGTTACAAAATACAACTTTGGATGCTGTTTTTGCAAATTCTCAAGTCAGCCACTCCAGGGGTTATAGAAAATTATATAAAAACAGGGACCGGAGCAGTGGCTCAGTGGTTACAGCGCTTGCCGTGCATGCGCAAGTGCACGGATTCAAACCCTAGCACCACATACCCAACGAGATATCAGACCAACAAGCGCCACATGAAAACTAAATAAAATTGATTCTCTCTCTCTCTCACTGTCCCTCTCTCTTTAAAGAAAAAAAAGGTATATAAAAACAAAAACAAAATGTATTTGGCCTCACCAATTCCCACAGAAGTCAAAATGTTTATTTCTGAAGATAAAATAAACGCATGATGTAGTATCTTTTAGCTCAGATTCTTCTAAGGGAAATCTCCGTTAGCATATCTGTAAAAATAGAGTGGGCTCATTTTCTTATTTGATGACATTGAAAGGAATTTTCATTCTACCTCATCGTTCTGATATAGAACCTTTCTTTCTTCTTGTTCTACTAATTTATACACATATATTTCTGTAACAGACCCAATGCTTTTATGCATTTTTCTTCAGATAAGTCAGCAAATACATAGAATGAGACAGAGCAGTAAAGAACATCAAGTTTCTGTCAAAACAGTTCATAAATATTCAGTAGAGTTCGGCAGTATGTAGGAAGTTATGAAGATGGCATTAAGATACCAGTAAATCCAAAGAAACCCTATGCTAATCAAGCTATCATATCTTATTATATTTTATTCTCTTATCACTTTATTATCCTTCAATAACACAAATGTGACCCCTAAAAGCTACACATTCTAACCTTCTCTGGTAAAATAGAATTTCTACCTTATCCCGGGTCAGGATTTTCTAACTAGATGTCAGGGCCTTCCAGTAGATCTGAAAGCCTAACCTGGTAACTGGATTTCTGAGGCACTTACCACTAACATAGTCCTCTCTCAGGAATGACCTTCTGTTCACATAAAGCTGGCAGCACCTGTTGAAAGCAGGCCTGGCTGCAAAAGGACTCCTGCAAAGGGGCTTAACCAAGAGGACCTCAAGTCCTCTCCATAAGGTCCTCAAGAAGAACAAAACGAAAAGTCTTTAAAAGGGTTTAGGACATTCTACCTTAAATGGTAAGTTTTGAATGACTCTTTTTATTTGATAAAAATCAACCTTGTATTATTCCTAAAGCTGAAGTACTTTTAAAGAAATACCTTAAAAATAGGTTCTATGATCTTTAGAGCCACTTAAGTGGAGATGACTTACAGTCTCACGGTCTGTTCCTCATTTGTACCAAACCCTTTCAAAGAGGCACTGAATTCAATGAGTGCGCCTGTTAGTGCATTGCTGTAGTTAAAAAGTATTGCTCACTCCAGGGGGCCAAGCCAAGGCTCTTGACATGCTTGCTTGATGTATGAAAAGTCAAATTAGTCCCCCATCCTATCTGCCAGCAGGGTACAATGACCCAACATGAAAAAGTCAACTCAAATCACTGTATAATATATTACTTTTTTTTCCAGAAACTTCAGAGTTACCAAATCAACTGTGTCTAGTGTGCAGATGACATGTAAGCTAATAGACTATGGAATAACTTTGAGGAAGTCCGTGTGGTTTAGTGTGACTATAGGCAATGCCAGATGGCACTTGTGCCTCTGGTTTGTCTGGGAAGAATCTATGGCAGCATTGGGTGGGGAGAGCCACGAAGAAAAACGTTTAAGCAAAGTGCTGTTTCTGGATATAATTGTTCTTGCTGTCTGCTATTTTATAATATTCTAAGCAATGTGAGATCGTCTTTTGGAGGGACTTAGCTTGAGTGAAGTTGCACCTGGTGGGTGAGTTGCCAACAGACATGCTTCTTTCTCCTTCTTGTGCTGGGGAAATCTTACAAAGATCCATGAGTCTATTTCTTGAGTTTAATAAACATAAAGGTGGATTTTTAACCTACCGTACACAGTGACTAGGTTTACCAAAAAAGAAGAGGTTTTCACATTTGCCTTAGAATGCAATTTGCACTAATCAGAAAAAAACACCATTGGTAGAGGAAGGAGGAAACCTTGGAAATCATAGGGAAGGGTTAAAGACCAGACCAATAATTAGTATCAAATTAAATTTCTCCAAATTTCTTCTGTTGGTGACTTGAACGGATAGTTAAGAAATAATTTTTGTAGAACTATATTATAATTCAGATGAGGATAGAGGGGTGTGGAAGTTAGAAACTAACCAGCTAAATAGTTTTGTCACAGATTGGAAACAAAATAGGATATGAAAGATGACCATTAGTCTTTGAAAGAGGTCCTTAAAATGTGTCTTTCTCAGGATTTATATAATTCTATCCTCAGATGAACTCAGTTGGGATCTATAAAACAAGGTGTAAGTCTTACCGCATATGGCAAGGACTTATTGGAGGTGAATATATAAAGATGGTGTATTGTAACTCATTTTACAACGTAATGCTATAAAAGTATCATTAATAATATTAAAAAACAAATGTGCTCAAATCAAACAAAGATCAAGCACATTTTTTTCAGGCCTAAATATCCATCCTTTATTCATTCAACAAACATTTGTAATAGGCCTGCCACATACAAGATGTCAGTGGACAGAAGTTTTGGAAGAGTTAGTAATGGGGGTCTGAAGATACCTAATCAGCACTGGACTGGAGTTCGGTTTATTTTTCCTACTTGTTATTAGCATGAAGTAATGTCTCTTCATCAAGTAAGACTCCCAGTCTTACTTCCTATAGTCAGTTTTTAGCCCAGAATTTAGCGGCAAGAAATGTGAATTCTCATCTGACTTACCTAGTCAGTCCTCATAAGAGAAAAACAAAAGAAGACGTGGGTTAAGTGAGAAAAGTGGTGAACTGTGAGTTCGTCAAGGGGCTTACAGGCCTGCTTCTGTCTTTAAACAGCTGGATAAATTGAAAAAGCATTTTTTTAAAGTGGGATAGTGAGAGAGAGAAAGAATCAACTTTATTTAGTTTTTCATGTGGCTTTTGTTGACACTTTGTTGTATACGTGGTGCTGGGGTTTGAACCTGTGTACTTGAGCATGGCAGTCAAGCGCCATAACTGTTGAGCTACCACTCCAGCCCCCTGTAAAAGCATTTTAACGTCTCAGGATTGTGGAGTTTTCGTCAATTATATGAGAGGATATTAATAGATGGTTTTTAGGTTCTCTTCCAGTTCTAAATTTTAATTAAGTGAAATCAGTAAGAGAAATGTTGAAAGTGTTAGACAAATGTGATGTGGTGGTGATGATGACTGAGACAATGGGAGGTGAATACTGAATAGGTTTTCATCTACCTCCACATCTATTTTGGCTTAGTACACGTCCTTTTGTCCCTTCCGTTGGCCCAAGAATCCAAAGCATCCTGAGCCCCAGGGGACTGGCAGACGACCTGCCTCAGCCTCCTGCCTTCATGGTTCTCCATGTTCTCTGCTGCCAGAGAGTGACACTGAAGGGGAAAGGAGCCCACAGGTCCCTGCTCAGCCTCTGCTGCTGCCTGAGAAGTAGCAGGTGGAGTCAACGGACTTTGAACTGCTCTGTCTCCAACATTGGCCTTTTCTAATATGCAGGTGCTTCTGTGAAGTGGGGAAGATCACTCCAATTCAAAAGATTGTATGAGTCTGGGCACGGTGGTGCACACCTGTAATCCTAGTGACTTAGGAGGCTGAGGCAGGAGGATCACAAGTTCAAAGCCAGCCTCAGCAATTGAGCAATTTAGTGAGGCCCTAAGCAAAACCGTGTCTCAAAAAAAAAAAAAAAAAAAATACTGTGTGAGAATTAATCAAAGCAAAGCAAAGTATATAAAGTACCTGCACAAGTAGGTGGCTGCTAATATTGTCATTCTTATAGTTCAGGTTCAAAGTGCATGTCACCCTTACTATACCTTGTTTAAAGTGATGTCACTGGGATATATATTTGTATGTCATCCATTCTTATCCACCAAAAAGCCACAATGAGAGCAGTCATTTTAGAGTGCTGAATTCTCACAATGTGACTTCCTATGTGTGATTTCATTGGATTTTCATTGTCTGTGAAGTAGGCAAAGTAAGTCCTTTTTTTTCATTCCAGCTCTAGAGGCCCATATCTTGCACCCTTGCTGAGGACTGGCACTCCAAGGGGACCATCCGCACAGAGTAACGTGTGAGTGGTGTTCCCAGAGTCCTACTTAGCAGCAGTGCTGCCAGTTTTAGCCTAGGACACTGAAACCTAGGAAGGTTAAGTGAATTGTCCAGAGTCATACTGCTGAGGAGGAAATGATTCCGATCTCAAGGTCAGGTGATGACTCCAAGTAGCTCATGCTTTCCACCACGCTCTGTGGCCTTAACTACAGGCATACGTGAAGACTATGACAGTGTCAAATTCTCAATCAGTGTTCAGCTGAGATGAGCTGCTGGGGGAACCAATGAGGTCATTGGAGGAGAAAGTCCACAGGGTGCCTCAGTGCCTTGTGGCACATTGTGACTTAGTCTGTCTGCACATGTGCCACACTCTAGACATCGTTTTGTGGAAAGTGCCTGCGCATGGAAGCAGATCAGGTCGTGGAAACCATGGGTCATTCCTCTTTTCTATCGGCTGGCATACATGAATATTCAGCAGCCAGCACCCCTTAAAAATCTATTTTATATCTCACTTGTGTTGTCATCACAATCTGCGGTCTGTGCCAAAAGGCACTTTGAAGTATTAAAGAAAAACATTAGTGTTTGAGAAAAGTGACAAAAAATATTTATGAAGGTGCCACAATCGGACTCCATGTAAAATGAGCAACTTCATCATATTTGCTAATCCCCAATCAAAATAACTATCAAGAAATATTAAAACACACATTTTATTAGTTTCATTTAATTTCTTAATTGCTCAAAGTCAGTTTACCCATTTATTGCTGTGTGAAGTGCTTAAAGGCAAGGCACACATTAAAGGGATTATTTCCATGTAATCCCCCCCTCCCAGAGGGTCGTAGCTGATGACTGTGAATCCTGATGTAGTCTCTGCAACAATTCCAAACGGAGGAAATAGGTATTGTAAAATGATAGAGTCAGTAGTGGGGTGATACAGTAGGAGAATGTAATTTAATAGTGAGACAAAGTACCTCATTTTCAGTAAAAGTTACGCGAGCCTTTTTCAGGAAGAGCTATTAACCAAACTGAATTTAGCCTCCTCTTTTTCTAGCTCTACCTCTGTTAATTGATAGATGTTGAAGATGTGTAGCCTGTTAAGATTTTAATCAAATGGTGTCTGGCAGTGGATTTGATCATCTTGCTGGGACTTTGAGTTCTGAGGGTAATAATTGCTCTGAGTATTACGCTCCGTGACAGTTCACCCATTGCCAGATTTCCTTCTCAGCAACAGAAAGAGTTCAAGCATTCAGGTGGAATTTGGAGGAACATAGATATTACACAGGAAAAGAGAAACGAGATAGGAAGGGGTCTAGATAAGTAACCACCAAGAAACTTGTGACAATGTGTTGTTCTGGCCACTTCCATGATACATCATAGCTGGCCTGAGACCATTATACCCCAGAGGACTGGGAAACCCATTAGTGACCCAGGAAAGAGCTTTTCCTTGTCCTGTTGCTAAAGCACCTCTCTCTGTTGTAATACCTATAACCCAAGAACATTACATTAGGAACATTACTGCTGTTCTTAGAAGGAGATAAAAGTTAGAGCTTTGGAGGAGCAGAGAGCTTCGGCCAATCCCTGCCTCCTGAGACACACAGGACCAGATATTGAAATAGGAGGGATTTCTTTTTTGACAGTTCATGTTCATTCTCTATGTTCACCGTTAGCCTAATTCAAAGAGTACACAATAGAAAACACTTTTTAGAAAGCCCTAAAGGAGATTTGTACTGTGTATTTTATTAGATTGAAGGCAAAACAAGCTGATACCAGCAGGAAAAAAATGGCTGCTTCAGACCCCAGCTGACCTCTTTTGCATAGAAAATTCTCCATATGATTACAGAGCTAATGAGTAATATTTAATGAAAACATTATGCCTTTGCATATATTTGTAAGCAGCACTTCTTACATTTAAATTTACGTAGAAATAAAAGCGTATAAAAACACATCTTGGAAATCTGTGTATTTTAAGGAAAACACTCATCTGGTATCTCTGGCTGTTTCTGTAGCTGTTTTTATACAAAGCTCAAACTTCTCAATAAGAAAACTGTAGAATTCAGTCAATCATCCAGTTGACACCGAACATGCAAGTATTTGATGATGCGTGGATAAAACAGCTGAATGCAGGGCAGACTTGTCCACATTTCACAGGATGTTTTGGCTTTATGCAAACAACAGTTTATGAAGGAAAAACTGGGCTAAACAATTGCTAAATAAATACATGAGGAAGAAAAGTCTTTCTCTTTCAACTCCAAGAATCCTAAAGCATTTGAAGATGAAGCCTTCGAACAAGAATTGCTTCTGGGATCTAAGTGTTTCCTTTGCTGCTCAGAATCTGAATCTCTATGGTGCTGAATTTGAACATGGAAAAGCCTATGACACCTTTCTTTCCCACCCTTTCTCTTCCCTCTCTAGGTGGAGCTGACAGGCAGTAGCGTCTTTGACTATGTCCACCCTGGGGACCACGTGGAGATGGCAGAGCAGCTGGGCATGAAGCTCCCCCCTGGGCGGGGTCTGCTCTCGCAGGGCACGGCGGAGGACGGGGCCAGCTCAGCATCTTCCTCCTCTCAGTCAGAGACCCCTGAGCCAGGTGGGAATTCAAACCCAACATGTGGGTTGGTGGGCAGGACCTTTGCCGATTGTGTGCTAACCGCACCCATGTGAAGAGACTATAAATATGTCTAAGGGTATTTAACAATTCTGTGCAGCTTGCAGTCCCATGCAGTAATTAAATAAGGAAGAGATTTGAAAATAAGGAGACATTTTAATAAGTATAATCCACAGATCTAATTTCAGTTGAACAATACATATAGAATGTACTCATTCCTTCAGTTTCTCTTTCATTTTACTAGAGGAAAAGCTTCCGACCTGGAACACCTTCTTCCTTTTATTGTTACCATGGCTGAATGTAATGCATTTATTTATTATTCAGCAAAATCTGTGGCAGAGGCATTTTGGATATTAGCTTGTGGAGAATTAGAAGTATTAGAGATTTGCAGAAATCTTGGCTTCTTTTTTTTAAACATCAGAAGGTACTTGAAAAATGTGAACAGATAAATTAAGGCTAAAAAGAAAACAGAAATGGCTACATTTTAAACTGCCTTTCCACCCTCAGTATTTAATTAGATCAATTGTATAGAGGAATGAACAGAGGTGACATTCCTCATTGGGATTCCTTCCAGGACTCTTATAGACTTTGCATTCAGAATGTTCCCATTTTCATTGTGTTGTACTGATGATAATTTAAGTATTAGGGGAAAATCCATTTATAAATTAAACAAAATGACTTGATATCCATCAGTCCCCTAGTTCATCAAGCTGTTCAAACACGGGGAAGATTGGCTGGTCGGCCTGGGTCTTCCGAGAGCGCTGGTAATTAGATCTGCGAAGGATTTATTCTTTGCTGATTGGGGCTTTAAATTAATTGAAGTTCCACATTTGTGGTTTTGTCCTTTTTGTACTTTTTTAGAGGAGATATTTCATATTCTTGTGTGGTGGAGTGCTTGGCCAAGCAGCAGTGGTTTAAATGTTAATTTTTCTCATGAGAAGTTTAAGATTTTTTAATGAATCAAGGCCTGATTTGAAGTGCAAAGTTTTATTTGCTTACTTGGGAAATTATTTTTGCACTCTTCAAAGATGCCTGTACTTTACTTGAATTGTTGTTTTAAAACAGATTCGTAATACAAAGGCATTTTATTGGAAAGAAAAATGGAAAAGAACGTGTTAGTATTAATATTAAAATAGCTCTACATACTTCCAAGGAAATACCTTGTCTTGCCAAGAAATAATCACAGCCTGCTTGCTCACACTGAAGGGGAAAACATATTTGCCTCTTTTGGAAATATTTTAATTCCAACTAGAACCAATCCATGTTTCCACATTGAAGGTGACTGCAATTCCTAGGGCATTCACTATTCTGAAGTATTGACTAGCATCCTTTTTCCACTTGTCCCACACATAAGAAAAGAAAATATTTAAGTCTACTCTTTATCCTTTAAAAATGAGGATAGTTTTGTTCAGGGGGAATTTGTATATTCTTACACCATGTCTCACTGATTTTACTGAACAGTCATGCCAGTGAGATAATTGGGACTGATTTTTAGTCATTAGACTGTTTTTATATCTGGGTGTATTTGAGAAACAGCACATGCAAATAGTTTTCTCTACTTTCATTCTGGAGTTGGATCAAGGCAGCTTAATTCCTTACAACTCAAATATGTAGCACAAAAGAATTTAAGCTTAAAGACCTCTGTATAAAGACGACATTAGAAAAGTGGACCTTGCTTCTTTGAATCACAAATTCCAAAGTTCAGAAGAATCTTCTTTA
>PVKS010039039.1:0-17534 GCA_004027875.1 Aplodontia rufa | reverse complement strand
TTTATGGGGCATTTCCTACTTGGCTGCAGAGAGACGAAGAAGAAGCCATTTTGAGGAGGTGGTCCCAGCGGCAGTTGGTAGTTCTGAGTAAATGACTCCATATTCCTGCCAAGGGCCTGCTTTGGATCCTAAAGCACATTCAACAGAACAAGTGCTAAACAGGTCCAGAAGACATTTACCCATGGGGATTCAAGTTGAATAAGCAAAGAGGAGCCTACTGTGCTTCCTTCCCCCTTAAGTCTGGTGGCTCACGTGATAAGCAAAAGCAGGTCAGGATTGGATAAGAGAGTGCCCAGAGACTGAGTCCAGGAAATCTGGAAAGGCTGCATTTGTAGCCAGCAAAGGAGCTCTCGGTTTGCACTCAAATCCCATGATGTGACTCCTAGGTAGAGTCCTGAGTTTCAGACCCGGAAGAAAAACTAGCAAAAAGTAAGCCCTCACAGTGTGTTAACCATATCTCTCCAGAACACCCATGACCCAGCAAAGCCCCTGAGGCTGGAGTAGACCCACGCCTTACCATCCAGAACTCCACCCTTAGAATCCAGCAGCAACTCCGCCCTGGAATTACATCATTTCAGACTGTGTGTCTATGCTAACAAAACTCCAACGAACAATGAACGTCTACTTCTACTGTCTATTTCTACCATCTCAGTGAAAACAATTCCTCAATTTTTCATTAAGATTCTAGTTTTTTTATTCATTTGAGTCCTTTTATTTTGTGTTTTGTTTTCAGCTGTGCTTTTGTGGTGCCTCTGGTTCATGGAGATATATTCATACACATTTACTTTCTTTTTTCTTCCTTTTCTTTTTCCTCCATTTTGAACATTTTGTCAAATGTGATTATTATTCCCTGCCCTGTCTTTAATAAGCTGGATTTTTTTTTAGAGAAGGAAGGATAGTGACAGAGAGAGAGAAAGAGAAAGACAGAGAGAAGAGAGGGAATCAATTTTATTTAGCTTTTCATGTGGCCTTCATTGCTCTGACACTTCACTGTATATGTGGTGCTTGGGTTTGAACCCATGTCCTTGTGCGTTCTAACCACTGAGCCACTGATTTTTTTTTTTTGAGAGAGAGATAGAGAGAGACAGAATCCATTTTAATTGAGTTTTTCATGTGGCTTTCATTGCTCTGACACTTAGTTGTGTATGTGAGTGCTGGGATTTGAACCCGTGTACTCGCACATGCCAGGCAAGCTCTGTAACCGCCGAACCACTGCTCCAGCCCTGAGCCACTGATCTTGATCAGTATATTTGGTTTTTATGTTATATGATTTCTCATTAATCTGTCTCCCAAGTTCCTCCTTCTCTCTTTCCTTCTGATAACAGCAAAACTCAATTGCTCTTTTTCACTATTGCTTTACTTCGTTACCTGTTTTTTTTCTCCTACTATTCTATAACATCCAACATCTCTTCTTCATTCTCTCTGTATACTATTCAAAATTATAAGCCCTTCGCTACCTTCTTTTCACAAGGTATTCTTACCTACTTCTAGCAATAATCAGTTTATATAATTTTGGCCCCTAACAGTAATGCTCTTGTTATAATTATGGCTGAGGATTCCAAAGTTGTTACCTGTTGCTTGCATTTAAGTCAGATATAATTGATGATTACTTATTGTTTTGAATGAAGGCATTCACTGACTCTACCATTTCTGTCTTTAGTGGCATTTAACATTCTCATGGTCATAGTAGGAACCAAGTATTCAATTTAAGGCTGCCATCATCCACATTGGTTATTATTATTGTTATTATTTGTTTCCCCATAATTCATGAGGTGTTGAGAATCTATGGAGACACTAAAAGTTCACAGGTTAGGTATTCTGAGCTAAAAGATTTAATGAAGGAATTCAGAGAGCAAGTACAGATGAAAGACCACCTAAATAAATAGAAATAGAGGGAAAAAAAACAGGCAGAACTCATATAAAGCAAAGACAAGAACAATCAAATTTTAAATTCATTTAAAGGTATAACTAATAGATTAAACAGTATAGAAAATATAACCTCAGCCGTTGAAGAAAGAACTTCAAGCATTGAAGACAGTTTAAATATATATAGAAGGCAGTACAGGGGGAAATAATTATAGAACATGATCCGCATATACAAGATCCCTATGATAACTGCAAAAGACCAAATATAAGGATAACAGGGATAGAAGAGATACAAAGTAAAGGCTTAAAAATCCTTTTCAATGATATCGTTACAAAAAACTTCTCCTGTATTAGAAAAGAAACAGACATCCTCACACAGAAATCATACAAAAATTCAAATAGACCCAATCAAATGAGAAACTCACCAAGACATATTAAAATCAAAGTGCTTAGTACAGAGAACAAGGAAAGGGTGAAATTAGCCAAACCCAGAGTCTCAAGAGACAAATGTTTTCCCTCATTTGTGGAGGCTAGAGCAAATCGCTAGGCTTTGGCGAATGGTCAAGCTCATGTATTAGACTCACCAATTTCAAAAGCAACACATAACCTAGAGGAATTATAGATATGCAGTGGTAGGGGAAAGAAGGGAGGGAGGGTATAAGGGGGAACAATACAGAGGGATCTAGTGGGAGAATCAATAATTTAGCTTACTCTTTACCCCTCTGAGAAGCCAAATACTACTTATGCAATCATTTAATTCTGGAAAATGCACAATTATGTACATATAAAAGACTATATATGGGGCATTTATATCTATTATAGAGGAGAAATATAAAAGAGTCAAGAGACTGGGGTATAGGTGATGGAGTGATTCTGGATTAGGATCAGGGCATATCATATTGTTACTACATATGCATCTATGATTGTACAACTACTCAACAACTTCATAATTTTTTTTAAAATAATGGATAATCATTACAAAAAAGACATTACACACACACACACATGCCCCAATGGAGAAGCATCAGGATACATTTAGAGGCAAACCAATAAGGACCACTTCTGATTTCTCAGCTCAGACCCTAAAAGCAAGGAGGGCCTTGAATGGGATATTTCAAGCCTGAAAATAAAATGATTGTGAGCTGACGTTATTATGCCCAGCAAAACTCAGCTTCAAATTTTAGAAGTAAATAAAAATATTTCATTACAAGAACAAACTAAAAGAATTTATGATCACTAAATCAGCACTACAAAGAGTACTCAAAGACAAACTTTACACAGATGAACTTAAGAACAATTTCCCAAAACCACAAACAGATGTAATTCAATAAAAGAATAACTCATTAAACAAGAATCAAAGCAAGATAAAATACAGTGGAGTACCAAAAAACACATATCTATACTAACCCTGAATGGACTCAAATTCCCAATGAAAAGACACAGATTAGCAGAATGGACCAACAAAACTGAATCTAACTACATGCTGTTTACAAGAGACTCATCTTTTAAGAGGTGACACCAACTGGCTCAAGGTAGAAGGATGGCAAAAAAACATGTCAGTCTTATGGCCCAATAAAACAACCAGTTGTTGCCATTCTCATATCTGATGATGTAGATTTCAAACAAAATTAATCAGAAGACACAAAGAAGGCAATTTTATCTTAGTAAAGAGAATAATACAATAAGAAAATATAATTATATTGAACATTTATACTCCAAATGGCAATGCACCCAACCAATTATGGAAAAAACACTCCATGGGATCAAAATTGACAACAGAATAATACTTGGGGATTTCAATATACTATAAACACCAATAGACAGGTTATCAAAACAAAAAGTTAATAAATACATCACCATTCTAAATAATGCTAAAAATCAATTGAATCTAAAAGATATATGTACAGTATTAAATTTTTTAAAGCTGAATTTACCTTCTTCTCAGCTGCTCAAGGAAAGTTTTCCAAAATTATCGTATTCTAGGCCATGAAGGAAATCAGTAAATATTAAAAAAAAGACATAATCTCCTCTGTCATTATCAGATCATAATGGAAGGAAGTTAGAAATCAACAGTAAGAAAATTAACAGAAACCACATAAACATGTGGAGGTTGAATATTACTCCCTTGAATGAAAAGTGGGTAAAAAAAGAAATGAAAAGAGAAATCAAGACCAATGACACAACATATCAAAATTTCTTTGACAGTATGAAAACATTTCTAAGAGGAATATGAACATCACTGAGTGCTTACATGAGAATATTAGAGGGATACCAAATAAATAAATTTGTGCTCCAACTCAAGTCATTAGAAAAAGAAGGAAACAACCCCAAAACCAGTAGAAGACAGGAAATAACAAAGATAAGAGTTGAAATCAATGATATTAAGAACAAAAAACACAAAGAAACACAAAGAATCAATGAAATAAAAAGTTGGTTCTTTGAAAAAGATAAATAAAGTTGACAAAGGCTTAGCCAACTTAATCATAAGACAGATGAGATGAAACAAACCAACAAAATCAGAGATGAAAAGTGAGATATTCCCACAGACACTGCTGAAACTGAGAAAATTTTTGGAGCTTACTTTGAATATTTATATGACCACAGTGACCACAACAGCCTCTGTGCACAGACCCGGGCCTCAGGTCTGGGGCCTTCAGTTGTGCAGGCAACCACTGTCTAGTAACCTTTCTGGAGCCCACCTACCAACCTCTGCATGCAGACTGAGGCCTCAGGTCTAGGGTCTTCAGCTGCTCAGGGTAACCCTGCCCAGAAGCCCAGCTGGAGATGACTCTGTATGTGGACCCAGGATTCAGGTCTGGGCCCTTCAGTTGCACAGGGCACCCCCACCCAGGAATCTTGCTGGAGCCAACATTAGCAGCCTCTGCACATGGACCCTCGCCTCAAGTCTGGTGCCTTCTAGTGCAGGGACCCCCACCCAGTTCCAAACCACATAGCTATAATGCACATAGATGGCCAGGTGCAGCCCATTCCTGTCAAGTCAGGATACATTGGGACCATACTCATTGCCAAAGACCCCAGGTCCTGTTGTGGCATGCAGGAGCCCCATTCCAGTCAGACATGAGATCCCAGGACCCACCAAAGCACCCTGGCTGCTGTGCCTCTACAATCTAGCAGGCTGTCATGCACCACTAACAGATTTCAGATCAATGCTTTATCAGGACTAGATTTAAAGTGAGGTTCCAGGCTGAAGCAGTTTTCTTTATTCTTTTCTGTTTTTAAAGAGAGAGGGACAGTAAGAGAGAGAAAAAAGAATGAATAATTTTTATATAGTTTTTGGCATGGCTTTAGATGCTCTGAAACTTCATTCTGTATGTAGTGCTGAGGTATAAATCCAGTCTTCTTGCATATTGGACAAGCACCATAACCTCTGAGCCACTGCTCTAACCCCTGAAGCAGGTTTCTGGAAGAAAATGGTCATCAGAGGGGTGATGTCTGACCTGACCCTTTGACCTGCATGGAAGAAGTACCTCAAGACCTGCTTATCTTCACCACAGGGAAAATATTCAAAGATCCAGAAAAAGATTATCAAAAATTAGAATCAGAATATAAAAGGAATACACAGTCAGGGAGCAAGACAAAAACCTAGAAGTAATTATCAATGTTCTAATTACTTAAAGGAACATTGAACTAAATGAAGATTTAATGAAGGGACTAAGTGAGAAAACTGAAGAGATGAAAAACTATATTATCAAAGAAACAGACATAATGAAAAAGGAAGTAAGGAGCTAAAACCTTCAGTCAATCACATGAGAACAATGGAAGAATTTAACAATAGTCTAACCTCTGTAGAAAACAGAACCTTAGCTCTTGAAGAAAGAACTTCTGACTATGAAGATAGACTGAATAAGCTGGAGCACATGGATGGCAAAAGGATAAACAAACTCACAGAACATGGGCAGAATTTTCAAAATGTTTGGAATGAAATCAGAAGAAACAATCTAAGAGTAATTGGGATACATAAAGAAATTGAAATAAAAACGAAAGATATAAACATTCTGAATGAGAGTTAAAGAAAAATTTTCCCATATCAGAATAGAGTCTGAAATGCTCATCCAGGAAACGTATAGGACACCCAATAGGTCTAATCAAATTAGAAGTTCACTGAGACACATCATATGCAAAATGTATAATAGTGAAATCAGAGAAAGAACATTAAATGCTAAAACAGAGAAACTTCAAATCACATTCAGAGGCAAATTAATAAGGATCGCCTCTGACTTTTCAGCTCAGAAGCAAGAAGACCCTGGAAGGAGATGTTTCAATGTGTGAATGACCACAACATGTCTCTGAGAATACTATACCTAGCAAAACTCTGCATCAAATGTGATTGATAAATAAGAATGTTTCACAATAAGATTAAACCAGAAGCATTGATGAACAGAAAACCAGCATTACAAAGAGTCTTCAAATATAAATTCCAGATATTAGAACAAGTAAACACTCTTTAAAACAGACAAACAGGAAATTCAATAAAAGGGCATGCTATCAAAAGACAGACAAGAAAACATAGAATTTACTAATAAAATTATGATGACTACGAACCACAACCATGTAACTGTCTATACACACATATATACATATATATCACCTTGCACAAAACTCAAATCAAAATGGATCAAAGTCTTATAAATCAGCCCAGAAACCTTACAACTGCTAGAAGAAAATATAGGGTCAACACTCCATCATATAGGTGCTGGCACCAACTTCATCAATAAGACTTCCAAAGCACAAGAAATAAAACCCAGAATCAATATGCGGGACGCCATTAAACCAAAAAGCTTCTGCACAGCTGAGGAAATGATTAAGAATGTGAAAAGAGAACCTACAGAATGGGAGAAAATCTCAGCCAGCTACCCCTCTGATGAGGGACTTACAGCAAGGACATACAAAGAGCTCAAAACACATACACACACACAAACACACAAAGAAATCAATAAACAAATGGGCAAAAGAACTAAACAGAAATTTCTCAATAGACGAAACCAAAATGGCCAATAAATTTATGAAAAAAGTTCATTATCTCTAGCAATAAGAGAAATGTAAATGAAAACTATCTTAATATTTAATCTCACTCCACTTAGAATTGCAAAGATAAAATTCACAAACAATAATAAAGGCTGGCCAGTGAGATTGCAGGAAGAAAGGAACAATTCTCCAGTATTGGTGAAATTGCAGACTAGTTCAATCACTCTGGAAAGAAGTATGAAGATTCCTCAATAAACAAGCAATGCAATCACCATATGACCCAGCTGGAGATCTTCCCAAAGTACCTAAAATCAACATACTACAGTGATTCAGTCATATCAATGTTTATAGCAGCACAATTCATAATAGTTAAATTATGTAATCAACCCAAATGCCTATCATTAGTTGAATGGATTAAAAAATTATGGTATATACATATAATGGATATCTACTCAGCTATTAGAAAGAATGAAATTATGCATTTGCTGGCAAATTGATGGAAATGGACAGCATCACAAAGTGAAATTAGCTAAACTCAGAAACTCAAAAGTGATGTTTTCTCTCATTT
Organism: Aplodontia rufa; assembly: GCA_004027875.1. Lineage (NCBI taxonomy): Eukaryota > Metazoa > Chordata > Mammalia > Rodentia > Aplodontiidae > Aplodontia > Aplodontia rufa. Next base: position 10,114 of record PVKS010039039.1, on the reverse strand, counting down.
GCAGAAGCTAGAATAAAATAGGAAAGGGGGAGGAAAGGATAAAATTATATAAAGAACCCATTCAAATACAAATTAATAAATGAACTAAAGGAAATCTAGTAGAGTGAAGGTAGGAGAAGGGAAGAGATGCGGGAAGACAGTAGGGAAGAAAGGGAGAGTACAGAGGGAAGGAAAAAAGTATATTCTGCACCAATCAGCAGAAGGGATCATGGTACAGCAGGGAGGGGGTAGTGATTGGGTGGGATATTGGCCAATTTATATTGTTATATTGTATACTTGTATGAATATGTAAGAACAAAACCCATCCTGATTTACAACTTTGATGCACCAATAAAAATGTGAAAAGAAAATGTTGATGTCCCATAACAGTTATTTTTTTGCATTTATATAAATGTTGGCATTCAGATTTGTTTAAAAAGACATTATTGGAAATTAGGGCTAGAACTACCTTATGACCCAGCTATCCCACTCCTGAGTATTTTCCCAAAAGAGTTAGAATCAGCAAATTATAGTGATATGGCTTCATCAATGTTTATAGCAGCTCAATTTACTATTGCTAGACTATGGAACCAACCCAGATGCCCCTCACTTGATGAATGGATACAAAAACTTTGGTACATACATGCAATGGAATACTATTTGGCCATTAGAGAAGATGATATTATGGCTTTTGAAATTAAATAAATGGAGATGGAAAGAATTATGCTAAGTGAAGTATCCCAATCTCAGAGACTCAAGGGCCGAATGGTTTCTCTCATCTGTGGAAGCTAGAATACATCAGCAAGCAGTATGTTAGATGGCTAAGCTAACAATAACCTCAAATTGTATGATACTTTTTGCAAACAGGGGTATGATTGCCTAGGATACCTGGAGGCGTAGGGTGGGGGACAGGATTGGGGGAGGGCTTGGGAAAGATATCTAGGAGACTGGAGGGTATGAATATGGGGGAATTATCTCAGGAGATCTCTGACCTCCACAAGATATCCATTTAACTCAGGGGGTCTTCTGGGGGAAACACAGAAACATGGGGAACCCAAGCGGGGCATCCAGGACATGGCATTAGCCTTGGATAACTATGTATATATACATTTGTTCTTGATTGTTTGACAATGATTCCCCCTCAATTGTTACTCCATATTCATCTAATAAAAAAGACATTATTGGAAATGTTTAATATGTATACATGGTGCTCTGTTTAATGTGTACACAGCTCTGTATACACACCTCTGTCCTTTCTATTTACATTCGTGTCATACCTATGTATCAGATTTAATTCACTTTTCATGTGTTTTATACCACCTCTGGGTAACACCAGTGAATCTCACCTGCTCTTGTTTATGGTATATGTATATTTATGTAGACACATAACTATTACATGTTGTTAATAATAATAACTGAGCCCTTCTCTATAAGTTTCCATATATATGTTTGAATTCATGCGTATTTCCCTATATTATAGATTTTCCCCTAAAATTGACTACAACCATATTTTTATTAAAATAATTAAGAATAATAAAGTTAGAAGAAATAGTTAATATATATCTTCCTTTACGCAGAATGAGATTTTTATGGCAGAAAATAGGTCTAAAATCCTATTACTGAAATGGAAAGGTGACTCAATGGTACAGCGCTTGCCTAGCATATGTGAGGACCCTGGTTCAATACATCAGCACCACATATACAATCAAGTGGAAGAAAGACAAAACCCAGATGAAAAAATAAAATTAGCACTCTCTCTTTGTCTCTCTCTTTCAGAAAAAAAAAATCCTGGTGGTATTACAATGGATTCAGCACACTTCACAGTTTATGTAATTGTGGTCCAGAGACAAAGAAGAAGGAAGGAAATTCCCACCCCTTCATTCCCAGAGAATTTCAGTATCATGGTAGAAGGGTAAAAATTAGAAACTTCCAGATAATAGAGGAGGCCAAGAACACTTAGGTAGGGGAACAACAGCAAGGGAAAGTGAGCCTCCAGGAGTCCTTGCCCTATCTCCACCAGCCAGCAGTAGGCTTTGGTGCTGAGGTGGTGCTACAAGGTAGGCAGACAGGTAAAGTTGGCTTTCCAGGGTATAGTTTTAAGAATCTAAGATGCCTTTATAGAGTTAACAAAAGGAAAGGAAGTTTTAAGAAAATACCTAGACCTAGAGACAAGAGTGTCTCTGGGTAAGATCTTTAAGCTCAAAGACCAGTGGTGTCCTAGCCTCCAGCACCACAAAGAAACCCACAGGCTTATCCAAACAGAAACAGCCAGAAGCATCAGGCTCCAGTCCCCATAGCAGAGCATGCCTACCGTAAGTCCCTAAGAGTGCTCCATCTTCTTGGCTGCAGGATAATGACGTAGCAAGCTTCCATTCCCTAGGTACTCAAACACTACCTGAGAATGAAGCAAATCTGAAAGATTTAGTACGTTTCCTGAGACATCGAAGAAGAGTTGCATAAAAAGATGATGACAGATTGCCAAGAGATCTTAAATTGTGGCTGATTTTATTCTCTGGTATCCAGTGGATTAAAGCTAATAAGAAAGAACAAAGTACTCACAGATAATATGAAAAAACCTATGTGTCCATTCTGTGTGAAAATTAAAGTGTGAATAAATCTGGAACCTCAACTTGTTCACTAATTGTCTTGTATGCATGTCTTTCAGAACAAGATAGGAAGGGAAAGATATGCAAGAACAGAAGGAAAACGGTGGGGATAAATACATATTGACATTGCTGAGATAAATACAGAAAAATCTAGAAAAATTATTTTAAAACCTCAAAACAACAGGTCATTCCTTTAAAAAATGTTCACTCACTAATGTGCACTATTGCAGATTTTCAGCTTATAAGCACATGGCTCTCTTGGCCTCATGAAAAAGCTCTAAATACTGTAGGGCATGTTGGGCTCAGGGAGCAAAGCAGAGGAGGGCAGATGGTGGAGCTGCTGAAGGTGGTAAGTGAACTGCTCTTTAACCTATAAAATTAAATCTTTGAATAAAAAGTGCTAGCCTTCTGACTTTAGTGGAAGCCAGAGAAAAGATAAACTTCTAAGTAATGAGTTCACCACCCCTCATGGCAACAGGAAGGAAAAAAGCCACTTAGAGAGCTTCAACCTCACCTAGAACTTTCTATATTTTGAGCCAAACCATATCAAGAAAGACTACTGAAATCTTTTAAAATTTTTCCTTTTTTAACATGTTTACAGTAATTCTTTGCAACTGGAGACAGGCATCTGCTTCCAAGTCTTCCATATAGCTGACTTTCCTCCCTCCACCTTACACATTCAACCACCAGCACTTATCAGAGGATGTGGAAGTGACTCAGTTCTGTACAGCACACTCTGAAGCAATAGAATAGTCTCCATTGTGCCCATCAAGTTGAGATTTACAGTAATAAATATGAACCCATAGACAAGTAAAAAGAGTATGCCTTGGGGCTGGAGCGGTGGCTCAGCGGTTTCGGTGCTTGCCTGGCAAGCACGAGGCCCCGGGTTCAAACCCCAGCACCATGTACACAACTAAGTGATGGAGCAACTAAGGCCATGTGAAAAACTCAATAAAGTTGTTTCTCTCTTTCCCTGTCTCTCTCACTGTCCCTCTCTCTTTAAAAAAAAAAAGGAGTATGCCTCTATTCATCATACCAGCCTTACCATCAATTATCATAAAATGAAAACAGAACAAATAAGCACAATGAATTAAAAACAGGATTCCATGCTTTGCACTTGGATAAAATAGCCATGCACCTTTAGGTTCTTGTTTTCCTTATGGTTTTTCTAATTAGTATTCATCATCCTGCACAAGTCTTGAGCTACATTTTTCTAGGTGCTTGGTTAGATATAAAACAATTACCACCACTGTGAAAATAATCATTGACTCATTTAACAACGACTGAAATGAAACAGAGACAAAAAGGAAATGAAATAGTACACAAAGCAACATGAACAAATTTTGATCCCTGTTTTTATTTCCTCCCTTATTCCCAACAGAGTTAGCAGAGGATCTCAGAGGCCATGGAGAGAGAGGGCTGAAGAGCATTCTGCTGTGCATGTCCACCACAAGCATAGAATGGTGGGAAACAGCAGAAGTCAGGAAGTGAGCTTAGCAACTATGAGGGGTGCAACCAGTTCAAACTCTTGTCATCCAATTTTCTGTTTTAACCCCAAATTGAAAAATAATCCTCCAAATGATAATAATGAAGACTATGAAGAAACATATTCTCACCATGGGAGGCTTTTGACTTGTTTCAGTAACTTAATACTATAGCGTCTATGAAAAGTCATGAATACACACACCACAAATTCAATTGGCTCTCTTTGCTTAGATAATATCAGAGTCATCGATTATTCCAAGTACAAAGATTTTAAAGCACTGTGAACAAACCTTATATAGAGTTTACATTACAAATCTGACTCTAAAAATATTACAGAAAGATTTTTAGTTGGAGAAAAATCAGACATCAGTTTTTGCTTCTTCATATTTTTCAGAAAAGAACATGTGAAAATAAACCTTATCTTTTTACAAAGAATGTTGACATATGAGAAATTTGATTAACTGGGTTTCCTGGTGGTAACATAAGGCTTAGGAAATTCAAAGACTTATGAATCCAAAGCATGTATTTTCATATTATCATTAGTCCTTATCAAATGAACTGAGGAATAATTTTAGAGAACTCAAGATAAAAGAAATGCTAACTTTAGTTTTGATGACTCTGTGCTACATCAAATTTATCTGCGTATTAACTCTAAGAGGAGAACATAATCCCTCTTCTGAATAATGGACAGGGATTGAGGTATAGAGAAGAGATGAGAACATTCTGCTTTACTACAGGAAAAATTCCATTTGCTCTACTATTATCCACCTAATTCAGGTGGACCTCCACCAACCACTTCATCCACTTTCCAGCTTATAAAAAGGAAAAGAGAAGACAGCATGCAAGCCATCTTCACATTTCAAGGATGTTAACTGAGATTTTCACATTTCACATCACTAACATCCCATTTTCTGGTATTCATTCAGGTGTCCACACCTACAAGGAAGACTAGAAAGAGTACTTCTGAGCCAAGCATCCATGTGACCAGATATAATGTGGATGATCACTTTCTGAAAGGAAGAAAGCAAGCTTGTACACTGGAGGATAAGTCTATGGCATGAAAATGTTTACCTCTGGGAAGGGACACTAGAGAATTGTAACCTAGGGTGAGAGGAGAGGTACATTTCATTGTATCCATGCTGCTCTGTGTATATGACTTATTATGCTATATTTTCAATTACATGCCATGGAAGTCTTCTATTTCATTAATATATTTTAGCTAAAAATCTGTTCTTTCAAATAGTTTTTAAGGACTAAGCATCTACAGAGATCTACTTTAGTGGTAGAGCGCTTGCCTAGGGTGTGTGATACCCTGTGCTTGATCAACAGAACCATAAAAGAAAAAAAAAAAAAAAAGAAGGTTCCAAGAGGTTTAAAAAGAATTGAAAAAAGCCAGGTGGTGCCTGCCTGCAAGTTCAAGTTCAAAGCCAGCCTTAGCAATTTAGCAAGGCCCTAAGCAACTTAGAGAGATCCTGTCTCAAAATAAAAAAGAAATTTAAAAAGGGCTGAGGACATGACTCACAAGTTAAGCACTACCGAGTTCAATTCCTGGTAACAAAATTAAAAAAATAAAAACAAAAACAAAAAACCTCCATAGTGGCTTTTCCCCAATGTGTTTTAGATTCTTAATTCAGATTGAAACTTGATCTCCAGCACTAAGTTATACAAGTTCATTTGTGTACGCTTTTCAGCATACCATTTGCACACTTTCAATCTCTTGTGGTAGAGTGGTTGAGAAGACAGGAGGCAACTCCAAATACTGACATGACTGCGGTACCTACCAGCTGAGCCATCTAAAGCAAGCTACTTAATGATTCTGTCCATCTAGCTTCCTCCTCCATGAAAAAGGTTAATTGTATGGTCTTCATTAGGGTATTGTATAGACTGACTTATTTCCTAAACAAAAAGCATTTCTACTAAGTACTGTTTGCTAGTATTATTGATCATTATTGCTTATCAATAAAAGACAGTGCAGCAAACATAGATAATGGCCTGCCCAATTGCCTTTCTCCTTTTCCTTACTTAGTTAAGAAAATCAATTTTATTGAATAATACAAAGTATGCAGTTAAAACTATTCATCTCCATGCTACTGTTAGGGTTTGGCATTAAAGTTTGACCATTCTGGTTAGTGAGATGAAAACAGAGGTTACTAGGTTAGTTGTGACTGAAGTTATTGTCATCTGCCTTAAAGCTAAACAATTAATATTTTTAAAACGTTGAAAGTGTTAGAAACCACCCACCAAATTCAACAAAAATTTATAAAGCTGGCATGAATTCTCTGATAACTTTCTCTCCCTATCTCTCTCTCTCTCTCTCTCTCTCTCTCTACCTCTGTTGTATTGATAATATATTAAAATTCAGATAACGGTTTCTAAAAATGAGTCTTCTCATGAGATTTGGAGATCATGTCTATAGAATATCTAAAATTATAAAGTGTTCTTTCATCCAAGGTGTAATCTTTCATTTACCCTAAAACTTTAATGGTTATTCGTTGAAGGCAAACCATCCTTGGTCTCTAAAAGTCTCATTTTCAGTACCTAACAAGAAAATTTGATATCATAGGACTATCACTATGTTTATTATCATTTTTCTTCAGGTACATATAAAAATCATTTTTAATATCCTCTTCCTCCAGTCTTATTTTTTTGAGACTGAATTAATTCATCTTTTTCTAAAAGGTAACTTCACTCCATGTAAAAAGGATACTGTAATTTAGAAATCTGAAACAAAAGAAAAGAGACAGTCTTTATAAAAAGGAAATGTTTTATAACTTTAGCTTAGAATGAAAAATGTCTTGATTTGTACTTCACTGGTTTTTCTGTTCTATAAAGTCATGAGTCACTCAACGAGCAAAGAATGCATAGATAAATGTTGTTAGACTTTCTTTTCAAGAGAGTGTGAGAGAGAAAGTTAACTTTTTATCTTTTCATCTGTTTTTGTTTTTTCTCCACTTAGCTGTGTATGTGGTGCTGAGGATCAAACAGAGGTCCTCATGCAAATCCAGGCAAGTGCTCTACTACTAAGCACCCTCTACAGCCCCTGGAATGTCTTTATTAATGGACTTCATCTTTGTGTGACATTATAGAGCATACATACACAAACCTAGATAGTAGCCCACGGCACACTGAACTTATGGTATAGCCTATAACTCCCATGACACAATCCTGTACATCTTATTTTTGTACTAAATACTGTAGGTAATTATAACACAGTGCATCTAAACGTATCTAAAAATACAAAAGGTACAATAGGAATCTTCCAGCCTTATTTTAATCCTATGGGACCACATATATATGTGACTTATCATTGACCAAAATGGTGTTATGAAGCATGTGACTGAAGAAATAGGAAAATATATGGTTTCAACCTCATAAAGTTTATATGCTAAAAAGGATAAACAGTTAATGCACTTAATTTTTTTTTAAAGAGAGAAGGACAGTGAGAGAGACAGAATCAATTTTTCTTTATTGAGTTTTTCACATGGGCTTTCGTTCCTCTGACAGCTGTGTACATGAGTGCTGGGGTTTGAACCCATGTACTCATGCATGCTGGACAAGTGCCTTACCTGCTGAGCCACCACTCCAGCCCCAAGAGTTATGCACTTAATTTAATAATGTAATTACCATTGTAGTGATGACTGCATACAAGAAGTATCAAATCAAGAGGCACCGTGGAAGGGAACCAAGACTTAGGATCAGAGAAGGATTTAATAATTAAGTGACATTTATATTGAGATCTCAGTGATCAGCTAAAAAACTTGATAGAATAACATGGAAAATGTGCTCCCCCCTCAAAAAAAGTCAACAAAATGCTTGAGAGCAATCATACAGGAAAGAGCATGGTGCAAGTGGTCAACCAAAGGACTTGAACTCACTGAGCAGAGGCAATCAATGTGGAGCAATGCATTGAGGATTTGTAAATTTATCCTAATTAACACTTTACATGTTTTAGACTATCCAATATACTGTCATATCAGTCAAAATAGGCTAGTTTATGCTAGCCTTTCAAATAAACTCTCCAGATCCCATCAGGATATAGATTTTTATTTTTTACCCCCATTACATGTCCACAGCAGTTAAATTGGAGTTTCTGCTCACTTTCTAATGCATAATGCCAAACTTGCAGCCATCTGGAACATGTGGGTCTGTGTACAAGAAAGGAGGGAAAAAACCTTCTGAAAGGATTCACTCCTGGGCCAAATGCTGTACAAGTCACTTCTGCTCACAATTCATTGGTCAGAACTGGACACAGACTAACACTTCCACAGTGTGAGAAGAAATACAAATCTACCATAAGCCCAGAAGGCAGGGAGATGGAAATACTTTGCAAGTAGCACATTACTGTTTTCATAAAACGTCAGCAACGTCTTCTGGGCACCATGGTGCACACCTTTAATCCCAGAGACTCTGGAGGCTGAGGCAAGAGGATCAAATTCCAAGTTCAAGGGCAGCCTCACCAAATTTAGAGAGGCCCTAAGCAACTTAGTGAGATCCTGTCTCAAAACTACAAAAATTACAAAGGGCTGAGGATGGAGCTGTGACTTAGTGGTTAAATGCCACTGAGTTCAGTCCCTGGTACCAAAAAACAAACAAACAATAACAAAAACCAGCAATGTCAGAATGTCAGTGGTTGCAAATGGAGGACAAAAACGGCATGTATACAAACTTGGGGGGGGGCAGGAATTGTATTAAGCTGGAAAATATTAATAGATACTTCTTTATGGTAGAAATAAGAATAGTTTACATTTTGTGTATTTGTTATTGCTCAATTTTCTTCAATAAATATTTTTATTAATTAGGATTCTTTGTACAATCCTAATTAATAATCGAAAGCAGAAAAAACTTAAAAGCTGCTAAACGCTGCAGAAATTGCTGTCTTATGTTTAAGAGTCTGGCTGTTGTCATCATGGGGTGCTACAGTTCTCCAAAATGTAAAGCTCCTGAGTTTTATCCTACCCAGCTGTTCAGATGTACATGGCTTCCCTCGCCCAGGGTTCTATCATAGTCCAACATGGTTGCCAAAGCCCCAGCGATCATCCAGCTTCCAGGAAGCAGAGAAGATGTTTCTTTTTCGAAGGATACGCCCTATAAATTGAGCATGCTATTTCTAAAATCTTCCATGGCAGCCATCCTATCTTCAAGGGATACTGGGAAATGAAGTATTTATTCTATATAAAAATATACAGCCAGAAGATGGCGTTCTGAAGACAAAAGGCTTTCCCTGCACCTCCGCGACTGATCGGGATTTCTCCAACTTCTCACCAGTATTTCCAGGTGCGTTTGGGGAGATTGGCATTGTGAACCACCAGTCCTAATCTTGGCAGTAGATTTGAGAAATAGAGACTTGGAAGCGACCTGGGGCTTTGTTCTGATCTGACTCGGCTGCAGCACGGCAGCAGCCACCTCGTGGCAGCAGCCGCCCCACCTACACTCCACTCGCCTGAGTCACATCTGCAAAGAAAAACCCGCGCAGCTTTAAAATCAGCGTTCTTGCAAGGACCCCTCTTGGACCTGCGTTCTGTTTTGCGACGGGATTGGTGACTGGAAATAGCGTCCAAGCAACCGAGGAGCTGAGGCTTGCACGGAGGAGGTGGGGCGGATTCGGCAGGGACGAGGAGACCCAGCAACCATCCGTGCTTTGTCCGCTTGCTGGTTGCCACACTCCCAGCCCGCCCGATCAGGGCGGGACCTCTTTGGGACTGCAAAGCAAGCTCTGGGTGCACTGTTAGGAAGCAGCGGAGATCGAGGGAGGAGACGGGACCAGAAGGCTTGGCTGAAGCCCTAGGGAAGTTGTGGGAGCAGCGAGGGAGGAGGAGCATCCATTTTTGAGAACACACTTCCTGCCCTGGACCCGCCTCCGCTGGGTCTGCAAAACAGGCTCATAGGACTGTGCCTGGATCCAGCAGCTGAACACAGGCAGTCTCAGCAGAAGGTGGAGTCCGGGGCCTGAATCCTCCTCTCATAAAGGATCTGGGACTGAGGAGTAACGGAGTTAAAGGCTCTGTCCTCCCAACACAGACTGGTCTTTAACAGGGCAGAGAGGC
>PVKS010039038.1:0-17254 GCA_004027875.1 Aplodontia rufa | reverse complement strand
TAAAAAAAAAAAAAGAAGAAGAAGGGTAGGACTAACTCCTGAACCAGGGAGAACCCTCTTCAGAGATAAGAAAGGGGAACAAAGATAAAGAATGTAACTTTTCTTTGACCAGAAATGAAATAAGGCTAAAAGTCATACTCTGCTTCATTTATAAGTTATCCAAACCTTGGCAGATCAAAAACTACCCCAAAAGTGCTCCTTGGTTTCTGATATATATAAGATAAATAGAAGTATATTATTACTATGAGTAATTTCATTAAAATATACATTTCATAAGGGCCACAGCTTCATTTATTTTGTGTCTTTGTCTATTTTGCAGATAGATGGGTGGGTGGATGGGTGGGTGGATGGATGGATGGATGGATGGATGGATGGATGGAGTTGCTTTCTCTTGAAATGGCCCCCTGATTTGGACACTTCTCTCACCTCTCTTTAAAGTTGACACCAACCACATGAAAAGGCCTCACCCTTCTGCCCTTGATTTGGACAGCTGCTGCTGAAGTTCACCTCCCACAGGCTGAATGTGGGTGCAGAACAGAGAAAGAATGCATACTCTGGGTGCTCACAGCATGGACATGGGATCGATTCATTCCTGATCCCAGTAATCCAATTGGACCCTAAAACGTTAAGTAATTCAGTTTTTATAAATTTTACTCTACCTGTTTTTAAAAAATTAAGTCTAATCTCTGTGAGAAATTAATCTTAAAGTTTTAAGATAAACTACAGAGTTTACCTTTCTGTTCTCCTTCTTTCATTTAAAAAAGAAATTAGATGGAAAGTTTTTTAAAGATTTTTAATTTAACACAAATTCACATACATGTAAAGAAAGCATGTAAATATCAAATTCATATCAAAATCATTTGATTTTTCTACTTCATTTTGCAAATATAATAAATTACACTGATTATTTTTCAGATGTTAAACCAACTGGAGACTGGAGCTATGGCTCAGTGGTTATGGCACTTGCCTGGCATGCACAAGTACATGGGTTCAAACCCCAGCACCCACGTACACAACTAAGTGTCAGAGCAATGAAAGCCATGTGAAAAACTCAATAAAATTTGATTCTCTCTCTCTCTCTCTCTCACTGTCCTTCTTTCTTAAAAAAAAAAGTACATATATATATTATATTAATATATATATTAAACCAACCTTGCATTTTTTAGATATCCCCCACTTTCCTGTAATATCCTTTTACATGCTCTTGGGCTTAGTTCGCTGATGTATTATTAAAGATTCAGTATCTTTGTTCATAAGTGATATTGTTCTACCATTTCCTTTTTTCCCCCTTATTTCTTATAACATCTTTGACAGGTTTTGGCATCAGGGTTATATTGGCCTCTTAAGGTAGGTTTGGAAATATTTCCTCCTCCTCTATTTTCTGAAAGAGTTTATGTAAAATGTTCATTTCTTCCTTCAATATTTGCTAGAATTTACTACTAAAACCATCTGGACCTGGAGTTTTCTTAGGAACAAAAACTGGTTTTGATATCACATATTATCCCAGTTCACCTAAGAGAACATACAATGAATATTTTTTCTGGTATCTCATTTAAAACTTTTCAGTCACTGTTATCCATTAGAGAAAACTAGCTGCCATCTCTGTAGATATATGAATAACATAGATAATAACTTATGAGTTATCAAAAGCAAATGTTAATGTGATCTTCATGGAAATAAATGTTCAATTTATTCTTTCAAATTAAAGATGATCTGATTGAAGAAAAGTAGAAATCTGGCTAGGTAATCCATAACCCAGTCCAGCAAGTCAAATCTTGGGCACCAATACTTCTGATTCTTTCCAGAGCACACACAGGATAATTTGTCTTTTATGTCCCTGGCACTCATGACTACTGACCATGTTCCTATTTTCCAACAAAAATAAAATATCATTGAACCTGGTAAAGCGTTGAAATTGTTTCACTGAAATAAAAATTGCCAAGAGAAGGCAGACTTGGATTATTACAGATTACAAAATTTGGGGTTTTAATCTCCCCATTCTCCAATCCAAGTTAGATTTTCAGAACTCTGTTTCATTCATGTATGTGGCTGATTCCATAAATACATGCATGTGTATTTGTGTGTGCACTTTTAATCTATCATTTTGTGCTTTTTCATTCTCAAAAAAAAAATAGATTTGTTCTACCTGAAAGCTGATGGATAACAAACTTGTATTACTTTGAATGTATCCAAAACCATTCACACATGTTCCTGACCAAAAAAATAAAATAAAATGAGACATGGCTATAAAATAATGAGGCTGAATTATAATCAATGAACTAAAACATATTCATCTCTCCTTCTAAACACTTACTCCAGGGAGTTTACATTCTCAGCTTATGTAAGGGGGCCCTGATCTTAGGCTTGACTTAAGCAGCTGCACCCCACCCTCCCAACTATCCTCAACAAATGACTGGGTCACTGCAAATAGATGAAAGTCATGCAAGGCTGTCGGGGACATTCTCCACTTGCCCCTCAGATCATTCTTCATGCTTCTCTATTCTGCTCTGTCCTGGAAGGCTGACCTACATAGGCTGACAAAGAACCCTGACTGGCTGCCTGGCTTTCTATCAAGTGACAAAAGGAAAGCCACCAGGCAAGAAGAGTGAGCCTGGAGATATGGTTGCCTTCCTCCTAAGTTTCCAGGTCCAGCAAGAAAGCTCTCACCTACATACCATTCTGCATTTCAATAGTAGCTCTCTCTTTATATCCCTCTTAGGCCTAGAGAGAGAAAGGGCTCTCCCATCCCTTGTTGGTTTTCCATTATCCTTTTCATAAAGATTCCTCCATTGTACACATACACTGAGTGAGCAACAAGCTTCTGGTCCAAAGCCTATCTGGTAAAGAAGTCAATTCTGGTCACTAAGGAGTATGATGGGTTGTCACCAGAGTTGGCCTCTTCCTGAGCAAGGCCTCTGCAGAGCGTTGCTGGAAATGGAGATGAGCTCAGACCTCAAGGCCCAGCAGAGGGGCCTCAACATCATGGCGGCCAAGGACTTTGAAACTGGGTGTGGTCAGTAAGGTGTCATTATTTTTCTTTCAGTTCCTCAACTGAAATCTTTCCAAAATATCCCAGTCTAGCTAGTATGTGAATTAGACACAAAGCTCAGTGGGAAGCATGTAGTCTTTATTGCTCAGACAGGAATTCTGCCTAAGTCAACTCAGAACAACCATTAAAAAAAAAATTAAGTAAAAGCCTCCCAGGAGGCACACTGTGACAGTTGTGCATGATGTGGTCCTTAAGGACTTGGTTTTCCCAAGCAAAATTTTGGGCAAGGGGATCCGCATGTCACAGATGGCAGCCAACTCATAAAGGTTCATTTGGACAACACATCACAGAACAATGTGCAAATTAGGGTTGAGATTTTTTTCTGGTGTCTATAAGAAACTCATGGGCAAGGATATTAATTTTGCATTCCCAGAGTTTCAATTGTCAAAATGACTGAAGAATCATTCACAGTTAAAAAAAAAATCAATCTGCTGAACATGGTGGATAATTAAGCTGGGTAACATGCCTTTTCATTCAAAAGACAGACTATTCAATGTCAAGAATAATATTTCAGCATTGTTCCTTCATTGGCCATGAAATTCCTTCCAAAAAAATAGTTCCAGAATTATTTAGATCAGAGAAAGTCTATACAAATATCTAGTCTACAAAGATGACACTCTGATGGAATTACTATTAAAGTTCTGGATGTTTGTTATTTAATTATCCCATGATTCCATTATGCCTGCTCACCAATACCCATAAGCAAATAGGTACCTTGGAACTTCTGAAAGCATAACCAAATTGTTGGACTGTCCAAGCCCAGATAGGAAAATAGGAAATAGCTTATTACTAAAAGAGAAAGAGAAAATTTTTACTTAAGGGTAAATTTGACATCATGAAGTACTGCAAAAGAAATAATATTGTTTCCAAAATCCATATCTCACTAAGTGGACATATGTAAAATTATTTTCATGTTGTGAGGAACAAGTTGCTTATGATTTTAGACATAAAATATGCATGTGCTTGAAGAATCATTTATTTGCTCAGACTCCCCAAGAACCACTTTTCTTTTTTAGAATATTAATATTTAAAACAAAAACTTGAAACCTGAGCTGGTGGCTACTTCTCTATCTTAGTTAATTTCATAAAGCTGGTGTAAAGTTGTCTCTCTCTTCTCTGGACATAATGTACTACATATAGCTATTATTGTGGCTTAAAAATACATGACAAATATTTTGAACTTTCTCAATGTTTTTAATTTAGATTTGCACAATCATAGAAATTACAGATGGGGAAACTAGGATACTTCTTAATACAAACCGTAGTCCTGGGTCTGGGCTTGGTTCTCCTTTTATGATTAATGACACCTAGTGAGGAGAAAACCCTCTGGGTCATTGCTCTCATTATTTCAGTATTTCTGGACCAGTGTTATCTCTTGAAGGGAATGCCATTACTCTAGTGATTTACTTTAGAGTCCTTACAGACCATTTCTCTTTCTCTTGGCAAAACTGTTTACACTTATTGGTTGGAAGAGGCTGTATCTCTACCAATTGCATTTTTTGAGCAAAAGATGTGGTCATTGCAATGAACTGTAACAGCCAGATTGACCTAGAAAAGATAGAGAAATGGAATTCTCCATCCCACTTGGTGTGGGGCTTTGTAGACAACAATGTTTTCCTGTCTTTTCATCATATTTCATTCATATGAGGGAATATTGGCAAACAGAATCCTAAGTAGTTTAATTTTTAACAATGATCTGTATTTAACTTTTTAAATCTACCCAATAACTTAATAATTATGTTTTTTGTTTTCACCCAAAGGCAAAATAGCCATTTAAATACCATATTACTTTGGAGGTTCTCTTAATTTTGTTCTTTTCTCTTAAGCATGGCTCGATATTGAACTCCTGTGAGGGGAACTCTGTGATCTTCTAGCTCCTAACCTCATTTCACACATGAGGAAACTAAACCCAAACAGTGATCCATCATCATTCCTTTCTTCTAATATTCACTAATAAGGTATATAGTAAGTTGTACTTTTGAGAATCATATTCAAAAATGAATATGATCTCCTTTTCAAGAGTTAGACCAAATAAATTTTTTTAGAAATTTGAAATTCTACTAAAATACTTCCTTTATTTCAAATCAGTTATTTTAAAAACAATCTCATTATTGAGACTGTCCATTCTTATATACTTAAACTGGGAGCATATCAACACTAATTGGGACCTTGTCATATGCTACTTTAGCCTGCCATGTGTTTTCATTTGTCTTTCTTATCATCCCAACCATATTTTATTAATCTTTTTTTTCCCTCCCAATTTTCCTGGCCCCCTTTTATCTATGAAATCAAGTAGACTGACTGATGGAAATTTTTGGCAACCTAGAATCCACAGTGCTTTATTCCAATTAATTAAGCAGTAATGCCAACATTGGCTGGAGAAAAAATAAATTAGTATTTATTTTGCTTTAAATATGCACAGAGGAATGAGGTGATTGATCCTAACAGAGAGAACCCAACACATTATCTGATGAAAATGTAACAGAGCTTAAAAGCAAACACATGATTGGAACACTGATGTGGAAAGATCTCTACTAGAACCCAACCATGCTCTGTGATTGGTCAGAACTGACCTGTTGAGTGTTCAGTCTAAGATTAGCCCTTAACAATCAATCAATACAATAAAGAAGCTAAAGTACTTCTACTTGAACTTAACCTAAAAACTCACAATCAGAGGATATTTTCTCTCTTTAGCTAGAAAAACTTCAAAAGGATCCTTCTGATGGAATAGATTTATTGTCAGTTGTAAATGCCTCCTATGTTATGTATAGTTCATCTGACATTTATTTTTGCTTCTTTGTTTAAATAAACAGTGGTTTCCATCATAAGAACCTCAATTTGTCTAAAATATTAATTAGTTCAACCTAAAAAATGTCTCCCCTGTATTACTTGTCTGACATTCGTTGGAAAGAATTTTAACCAATAGGAAAAAATTAAAGTTTATATTGCATAACATTTTCTTAAGTCCATTTGGCCAGGTCAGTAGGTTTGGAATTTGGCAGTGCCTGTAAATTTTATTTAATTTCATTTCACTTTGAAATTTTGCTGAGTGAATAGAACCAACTGAAAGAATCAGAGAATGATTTATTATAGGAATCTTTTCAAATACTTCCTAAAATATGGAGAAAAAGACATCAGAGAGTAAGAGTCAGTTGAAAGACAAGGGGATCATTCACTCAGAATATTAACCAGAGTTTTCAAAAGATGAAAAAGAGAGACCCCAAAAGAATTATTATATTCCTCATTGTTTTAGTCAGCTTTTCTGTTGCTGTGACTAAAAGACCCAACAAGAACAATTTTAGGAGGAAAAGTTTATTTGGAGGTTCATGGTTTCAGAGGTCTCTGTCCATAGAAGGCTGACTCCATTACTCAGGGTTTGAGAGGAGGCAAAACATCATGGCGGAAGGCGTGGATCCAAGGAACAGAGAGTGAAATTCTATACCAGATACAAAATATACCCCAAAGGCACACCCCCAGTGACCCACCTTCTCCGGCCACATCCTGCCTGCCTTCAATTGCCAGTTAATCCCTATCAGGGGATTAAATCACTGATTGGGTTAAGGCTCTTATAACCTAATAATTTTGCCTCAGCCTTCCTGAGTTGTCACACATGAGCTTTTGGGAGGACACTTCACATTCAAACAATAAGACTCATGAATATGACTGATATTTCTTTCCTATAGAATATAGTCAATATTTAGATAGACTTTAGATAGTTTAATAATAAAAATATGATTGGTATTAAAAGAGTGAGATGAGAAGTTAGAGGATTTACAGAAACATTTCCGTGCTCTGATTATAAATGAATACAAAATTTCGCATTATCTGAAATGTGAGACCATTCCCTCTCTCAGTGGATACCTTCATTTTTAAAGTTATTTTCTCAGAGCAGCCTAGAACCCTATAATTTTCAACAAGCTCAGGATATCTAGGAACAAAATGGCTCATTGGAAAAAGAGGGTCACATAAACATAGACTCAATCACTGTTCCAAAATATAGAATATTCTAGTAAG
Organism: Aplodontia rufa; assembly: GCA_004027875.1. Classification (NCBI taxonomy): domain Eukaryota; kingdom Metazoa; phylum Chordata; class Mammalia; order Rodentia; family Aplodontiidae; genus Aplodontia; species Aplodontia rufa. The sequence goes on along the minus strand of PVKS010039038.1, from coordinate 10,191 downwards.
AGAAGACTTCAGAGAAAGACCTATTTTAACCTTAGTTTCCCTCTAGACACCTTTGAAACAAGTTCCTGTTCACTCTTGGGAAGGAAATTCCCGCTCCAGGCTCAGGCCAATCCATATCAACATAGAATACCAACAATGTCAGAGACCACAGCAAGTGGCAAAGGAAATTACAGGTTCTCTTCTTTGCTTTTCAGAAGGCCAAAGAAGTCACACACACACACAAATGAACAATAAGCACATTTTCCAAGGAAATTTTCTACTGGAATTTTTACCCGAGATGAGAGTCCATTAGGGTACGGAATGCAAAGTAGGAATTCACCATTGTGAGGCACCCAGCCTTAGCATCATTTTAAAAATCATCCAAATTTAGCTCAACAGACCCTCTTTTGAGTCCCTACTATGTAGTAAGCTTTGTAGTACAATTCAAGGCTCAGAGAGGAAGAAAAATTAAGAAGGGCAACAGGAAAGGTAGATTGCTCCAGAAAATGGAGTTGGAATCAAACAAAACACAGCCTGCACTGTTCCAGTCTTGCAAAGAAAGATCATTGCAAAGAGTGCCATGTTTAGGACTTTAATTACCGATTCATAAATGCTTATTCCACTGTTTGGCCAGGACCCACATGCCCAGACTCTATCAATGTCCCCCTGGTGCTCACAAAACAAGGTAATCCTCTCAAGGAAATTAATGAGACCAAGAACTGCTTTCTCAAAACAGTGCCTAGAAACTTCCTGGAGAAAAACAGATAATTTTAATGTATAATAGGCAAAAGGAAGCATGACATCAGAAAAATAAACTCCAAAATTGTCAAAAGTTTAGACCTAGCAAAGGGTATTGGATAATGTAACTCATGACATTTATTTGTCAAAGTAATCTGGTGTGTCTGAGATATGAGTGTAGCCAGATGAATGGAAAATAAACAGCAAGAGGGAAGAGGACAGAGTTATATTCTGAGAAGATGGAAAAAATAGCTACTAGAGTGCCGTAAAGCCCTGGAATCATTGAATTTGCTCTGTATCGTAAGCATTAGGTATCTGACTGTGTAGGACTGCCTACTGAGCATTGCATCACTGATGTGCCTCAAGCAACTTAAAACACATGTCCAAAACCGTATGCATTATTTCAAAATTCCAATGTAGATTGGTATAGTGCAAGTGTATTCAAGGGTCTCCATGAACTCAAAGGTAAGAGAACTAATTGCATTGTGAATGTCAAGGAAAGTTGCACAGGAAAGGCCGACCCTAAGCCACATGTTGAGAAGTGAGTGGGAGCCCACACAGCGAACAGGTGCAAGAAGCATCTCTGGTAAGGGGCAGAGCACAGGCAGACAAGCAGACAGGAAGAGTATAAGATGTATTAAAAACTCCAAAGATGCATCTGGGGGCATACTAGAATACAAAACAGGAGGGACAGCAGGGACGAAATTATGGAAAGTCTTCATTAAATTTACATTGCATCCAGTAGTCAAGGGGGGTTACCGAATGATTCAAAGAAGGAGTTTATATAGTTATATTTGTGTTTCTAAGAGTACCCTCTGGGAGCAGTGTGTGGAGTGGATCAGAGGGAAGCAAGACTGACAGCCAAACTCAATGAAGAAAGGAATACAGCTATTCAATGACATTTGAGGGACATGGACAGATGCGGAGATAATGGTAAGGTAGACACCATGGAAATTCATAAAACAGCACACACGGGTAGTAAAGGCAAGAGAAGAATTAAGGATAACTCTCAAAATTCAAGCTTCTGTGGCCAGTTGGACATTGACCCAAGTAGACAAGATGACAAGAAGAAGAGAAGTAGCCAGCTTTGGGACAGGGCATTCTTTTCACTTTGAACCACCTGATCATTGATTGCAGTTCCATGAACTGAAGATGGAAATCCTCATGTCTCATCTATAAAATGAGGAAATGATACCACATGACCCTGTTGTCAGATTCCTCTCTGCTATATCTGTCTGTGAATCTACAAACCCTGTCCCAAAGCAAGGGACAACTTGCCATCAAGTTCAAAGTCAGCCTCAGCAATTCAGCAAGACCCTAGGCAACTTAGTGAGACCCTATCCCAAAATAAAAATATAAAAAGGGCTGGGGATGTTGCTCAGTCGTTAAGCACCCCTGAGTTCAATCCTCAGTATGGAAAAGGAAAAAGAAAAAAAGAAAAGAAAATGTACTTTATCCCCAGAAATCAATGCACATGGCACTCCTGTGATAATTCAGTTGACATACATGTAGTGACAAAATTTGAGTCCCTAACCTGCATATTCCCAGGTGAGTTCAAATAAGCCAATTCTCTGCCTCTTGTCTCAGCTCTCATATCATAAACACATCTCCTTTGCACAGTTCGTTCAGTGCCCGGTTCTTCTGATGTTTGGACGTTTTGATGGTGATTTTGCTATTTAAAATAGTCCTGTGCATAGTGCAGAAGTTCTGTCTAGTGTTCCTAAGCACTAAAAAGTTGTCCTCCACCTTACAAAAAAAAAACTAATGTGTTCATTCAGGGATGAGTTATTGTGGTATTGCTCACTGACATTAAATGGGATGCCTTTTAAGCACAGACACTCATAAACAAGGTTGTGTATTGATCATTTGAAGAAAACGCAAAAGCAAGAAGCTTAAGAAATCTAATCCTGTGCTTTGCTGGAGTGTTCAGCAACCTTACAAAATATTACTACTGCAAATAATGAGAACTGATGGTGAGGTAAAGGCTGGAATGAGCAGAGAGCCTTGTTTGTCCCAAATGAAAATCCTAACATACTCCAATGTTTCATTTATACAAGCTCACAAGGCCTGGGGTTAGGGATTCTCTTCTGAATTTCTATTCGGGTTTCTCAGTCCAAAAAAACATTCTTTTCACTTGGAACCATCTGATCTTTGATTGCAGTTCCATGAACTGAAGATGGAAATCTCCATGCCTCACCTACGAAATGAAAAAATGACCCTACATGACCCTGGTGTCAGACCCCTGTCTGCTCTGTCAGTCCATGACTCTATAAGCCAGTTCCAAAGCAAGGGACATCTTGCCATCAAGCTTTCAGACCAGACCGCTTATGAAAAAGTGCTCACTGGATGTGTTTTTCCTGGATTATTCCAGAGCAGCATGATTTGGGAACTTGGGGAGGTTGGATAACAGCACCCAAATATAGTTAAATAGAAGTCAAAAGTTATAGAGTTCTACAGCACAGGCGTGGCATCTCTCACTTGCAATTGTCTAGGATTTATTTTATGAATAACTACAAGAGAGGGGCTCCAAGGCTTTGAACACAAAGTAATGATAAGGAGATGGAAACATTAATTACCCTGATTTGATTAGTACACATTGTATACTCGCATTAAACTATCACACTGTGTCCCATTAATGTGTGTAATTATCACATGTTAATCAAATAAATGTGTAAGGAGAGGTAAATATTAACCACTCTGATTTGATCATATGCTGTACATGTTTCAAATTATAGCACCATGTCCTATAAACTTGTACAATTAAAATGGAAAAAAATTAAAAGAACAAAAAGACTCTGGGGCTTTTGTCTAGTTTTAACTTCAATAACAGGAATAAACCCAAAGGAAAACTATAAAACTGACAGAGTAAAATATCCTCAATTATTTCAAACTTAATGCAGTTAAAAATAGAAAGAAATGGCTCAAAGGGAAGAGTGTTTAACCATGATTATTTAGAGCAAATGACTTGAGTGTTCAAAACTGAACCCAATCGATACGCACGCCAGGCTGCTCTGGGGCCCTGGTACTATCCTCTAGGCCTCTCCAGAGGATCCCAGTGTCTCTTACCAACAATTGCATGCTCCACGAGGCACTTGGCAAAAGACTGGTGGACATGTGTGACCCAGACGTTTTCATGGAAGGTTAGTGCTCCCAGATGGCGTCATCTTAAGAATGTGTGCAAGGATTAAGATGTAATCCATCATGGCAAAGAATACACTAATGCATGAAATAAATGTTCAAGTTGACTTTTCCTCTAAAGAATCCTTTAACTGTGAGGGGATGTTAATAAACAGGACCCTTTATTTAGCAAAAGGCATCTCTCTTCCAGCCACACTGTGAAAGCATAACTCTGGATATGATGCAAAAGGCTGAAAAGCATTTTCATGCACACACATGAAAATCACCTTGGTTTATCTCTTATTAAGCCAGTGAGGAAATCAACTTAGCTACATGCAGGTCACACCTAGCATCTGCGGGGGTCCAGCGACCCCCTCTTCCCACATCTCTATCCTACACCTGGAGGGCTGTGTGTGCGGTGAGAGTAGGCCACACTCAAACAGACCAACAGAAGAAGCCCTTGCAGGCGCTGCTCATGGGTTCAGGCCCTGGGCAAAGCAATACGAGATCCTGGAACTTTGGAATGCCATCGAGACCAGAGTGCAGGCTCCAGGGCAGCATCTCCTTGGATCCATAGGTTCTTCCTGCCACGGGGAGGGACCCCGCCAGGCTGGCATGTGTGCATCTCTCTCCAGATGTCATCGTATTCTTCTCTGCATATGATAGACCATGTGTCTTTGCATGAATATCCCAAACACCATCCACCTCTAAAAGTCTCAGCACATCAAAAGTTGTCCCTTGGGCTGGAGTGGTGGCTCAGTGGTTGGATCACTTGCCTGGCATGTGAGAGGACCCAGGTTCAAACCCCAGCACCACATTCACAACCGATTGTTGGAGAAACAAAGGCCACATGAAAAAAATAAATAAAATTGATTCCTTCTCTCTCTATTTCTTTCTCTCTCTCTCTCTCTTTCTCTCTCTCTCTCTCTCCTCTCTATCTCTTAAAAAAGATAGTTGTCCCTCCTGGAAGATCAAATACAGAACAGTATGTTTCAATGTCTATAATACACTTGTGAATTTATGAAATCCATTGAACTGGACTTTGGAGGGTAAGAATAAAGTCTTTCCTATACAGAAGCAGCTGAAGACTTCAAATAAATATAATTAAGGTTTCTGTGAGAAATGATTGTACGCTCTTGGTCCCATTTATGAAGTATAGCAATGTATGATCACTGCTCTGTCTCCCTTTCATAAACTCCCCTAGAGATATCATGAAAGCTCTATGACTGTACATCAGATGCCTACCTAGATCACCTGGCCAGGTGCGAGGCATCTAGCTCGTGATCAATAAATACTTGTTGAATCAATAATCCGCAGGACTTCAGTGCCTTCGCTCTGAACAATTGGTTTAATTTCAAAACCACATAATAAAATAGACCCACGCTCCTAGCCCATGTCTCTTTCTGTGACCGCAAATGTTTTTAATCACAAGAAACGAATGTAGCCACATGGCTCTGAGTTGTTTGTTCAGCTCTTCTTCATTCTGAAGACCTAATTCACTTACCAGAAGTTGCTTCAAAAAGGTTACATGCACTTTCATCTTTTGGCTGCAGAAAACAGGGTTGACCCTGGTGGCAGCAGTTGTGAGAAGGCAGTCATTAGACAAAAAGACCAAGGAAGGTGAAGAGACCCAGTCATCCCGCTCCTTCAGAGCATCTTCATGATGTACCAAAGTGTCCTGTGACACCGGGTGGAAGCAACCAAGATCCACAGCCTTTCAAGTTCAAGATGGATTACTGTGTTCTTGTCATCTTGTCCCCTCTAAACTTCATGGCACTCAGACATCTACACACTCAGCCAAGTAACTACTGAGGCAGAGGCAAGATCTGTTAGGAGCTGGGGGACAGTGGAAAGGCAGGCTCTCTTTTGTTGCTTTGCTCAAGATAAAAGGTGTTCAAAGCATTTAGATATTTTTAACTGAAACATATAATCCCATAACTAAATAGCCAAAGCAAAAAAAAAAGGAAATTGCAAACTTTAGTTAAAAGATCAATAATAGTGTTGTGATTGCATTTTGGCAGATGAAAAGAGGTAAATGATAATGTGTACATACGGTACACCCAGGAATGGTGGTCAGACAAGAAGGACTAGTCTGCCCACCTTGGACTAGCACAGGCAAATAGATGCTACTGCCACCACCACCACCACCACCACCACCACCACCACCCTTCCAATCTTTGCTCAAATGTCACGGTCCCTCCAAGATCATGACCATCTGTTTAATTCTCCAGTTCCACCTCCACCACAGCACACTGACTTCTCTCACCATCTTCCTTAGCATCTGCTTAAAGAGCCCTGAAATACTAGTACAGGGAAGTATAGACTGGAAATAGACTGTTGAAGGGCGAGAAAGAAATGAAATTGATTTCCAAGCATTTATGAGTAACTACTATGTGTAACTATAAAGCTTACATTAAAAGGGGGGGCTGGAGTGGTGACTCAGTGATTATGGTGTTTGTCCAGCATGCACGAGTACACGGGTTCAAACCCCAGCACCCACGTACACAACTAAGTGTCAGAGCAATGAAAGCCATGTGAAAAACTAAATTTAAAAATTGATTCTGTCTCTCTCTCTCTCTCTCTCTCTCATTGTCCCTCTCTTTTTAAAAAAAAGGGGGGAGGGGGAGGGGGCACCAAGGACCTAGATGGTTCCAGAAAGGGCTAAGGAGGACGGGATAGGGGAAAGAGTATACCAGACTTGATAGAATTAGTATACTTAAAGAATTAGTATACTTAATCTCAAACACCTAATCCTTGGGGTGACAGGTAAGATCACAAAGAGCAAGCTGATCCAATGTGGTTTTTTCACTGAAGTGCATTCCAATCATGGGACCAACTACCTCACTTGTCATTATAGTTTCAGGTATAGGAAAATTCAATGCCTTAATTCAACTAGTTGCAAACTCAGGTTCTCTAACAATCTACTTGGAAGTGAAATCAGACTCCACATGTCTTACCTCCATGACCCAGGGTAACAGCTCTAGATATACCTCCAGGCCTCAGTTTCCCCATCTATAAAGTGAGGAAGCAGCAGAGCCCACTGTAAGGAACTGAATGAGAGGGAGTGAACGGCTGGCCTGATGAATGGTGGCTCCCAGGAGAGGCAGAACACAGACTTGAGGTGGGCCCAGTGCAGCCCTGCCTGCTGCCCCTCCCTCCCTCCCTCCCCGTCTGCTCCCACGCCCCTGCCCCTTCTCAATTCTTCTGCGGGCCAAGCTGTAACTACTCACCATGCAGAGATACTCCTGCCATCTGTTGCTATGCCAGACACGAATCTTTACGAACCACCACTGCCCCTCCCAGGAGACCCTTCCTTTGTTTTGCCAGTCCCTGGAATCTTGCAAACGCTTGCAGAACCAGCAAGGAAACATGGAGGGGACTCAGGTGTTCAGTGAGAGGAGATGTCCTCAGCATCCCAGGGATGTGGAGAACTCCAACTACAAACAGCTCCACTTCCCCACTACCCACTCAACTCAGAGGAAGAACACCCAAAATGACAACATTCCCACATCCATACCAGGGTCCCTTAGGAGGGCCATTATTTTTTTTTAATAGAGAGGGACAGTGAGAGAGAGAGAGAGAGCGAAAGAAAGAATCAATTCTTGTTTAGCTTTTCATGTGGCTTTCTTTGCTCTGAGACTTTGTTGTGTACATGGTGCTGGGGTTCCAACCTTGTGCATGCCAGGCAAGAGCCATAACTGCTGGGCCACTGCTCCAGCCCCATAGAGTGGCCATTTTTAAGCCTCCTTAACCACAGCAAGGTGGACAGGGTGTCTCTGGGGAGTCTCAGATGCTCTCAGCAGCTTGAGGAAGGTCATAGAGAGGAAGGAAAGGCTAAGTGGCTTGCTGGCTGATGGGCAATGTGATCAAGAGATCAGTTTGACTCTGACGTCTAGGCCTTGGTGTTTTAGTAAGCAAGGACCACTCCTCTCAGTAGTCCTCAAACAAACCAGCAGAACATATGTTCCCCAGATTTCTGGAACCCAGTTTTCCCTCAGTGGGACCACAAAGGTCAGTCGTCTCCTTTGCCCTAAAGGGAAATGGGAGTTTGTGGTGCGGGGCCACATGTGTTAGCATCTTCTCTGTGCTTCGGATGTGGGCCCATCTGCTCATGGGCCATTTATATACCACAGCATCACAGCTGATCATTTAGAAATTCAGTCTTACTCTTACCCTCAGGCGATACACCACTTAGTCATTACAGTTAGCACATCCATGTTGTCTGTGTCCTCTCCTATCCAGACAAAAACTCAAATAATGTCATGAATCTCAAACTAGAAGAAACCATGTTAATTCTGAGGCCCCAGAACTGAATGTGTTTTCAACTCCATTTCGAACCAAGGCTCTTTTTTGAAATCACTTAAATCTACTTAAAACAGAACCAAATCTAATTTTTCTAATTATTAATCTGGTACTAAACTAAATTTAAAAAAAAAAACTATTCTCTGAACCAAGTGTGCCCCCCAAAAAAAACACAAATTCTTCATGTCATTTGAGTAAAGCAGTTGTGAAACATTTTGGTGTCACATGCTTTTTTTGGAGCAGGGTGGGGCATGGAGGCCTGAAAATAATTTGATATTACTAGAGTGAAAAGTTCAAAAGGGGGTGGAAAATGAAACTTGTGCTAGTCAAGCTGAGTCAGTTGTCTGGAATAAATCAGACCAAAGGTCATTGGTGGTAATATGCCCCAGTTTGGTAATGTCAGAAGAAGGTCATGAGCCACCACCAGGTAAGCAAGCCATCCAAGGTCAGAAGGAGGCAAGAGGGAAGGAACAGCAAAAGCAACCGGGTGGGTGGGCAGCAAGAAAGCAGGCAGATGGCACGGAAGGCCAACAGGGGCAGGCTTTGAGAGTCTGAGACAGGAATCTGGAGGGTAGCAGGAAATGCATGGAAAAAGTAGATAAAGAAGCACCAATATCCAAAAAGATCTCCATAATGGTGGAAATTCTCTGATCACTGAAAAGATAACAGCTGAGTGGCCTAGCTAGGCTAGCTCAGGCTAAGAGGGTCAGGAGATGCATGAAGTGTAGACCAACCCACAGTTGAGCTTCTAGAGGATGTGTAAATTCTGCATATAGCGTATACTCTCTAAGAATACATTTTGAATGAATGAATGAATATGTTCCTGCAAATCTGAGCTATGCATAATACAGGTGACCAAAGGACATTTTAAGGACAATATGCAATCTACTAAGCTGTGCTTCTATACACCAAGCATGGCTCATGCTCACCAAGGATCGCTAAAGGAACAGTTGGGTTATCACTGGGATCTTTTTATGAATGTCCCACATATTATACAGCTATTTGATTTCAGGTCAAATCTTTTTCTGCCCCAGAAATGAGTTGATGACCTCCCACTATCAGTGAAATAAAACCCCCACACTGTCAGTCTTTAATCTGATTTTCCATTGTTGCCCTCCAAGTGTCTTTTTACTAGCCAAGTAGAGATGCCTGTTGTTCTATCCATGTCTCACTCCCTTGCTCTTTTATACTGTGCTCCAGCAGTTCCCCAGCCTGGGATGTCCTTTTCTCACTTTTGTTCCCTGGGTTTAAATTCCTCCTATCCTAAATCGTAGGCCATCCCTTTTGGCTATTGCTGGGTCTCAGAGGCTCCATCCCTTGCTGTGTGCTCTGAAGTACCACTCCTGGAAATTTTCTGCACATCCTCCCTTAGGGTCGGATGATCATACTCAACCTAATCCCACTTTGGAGCAAATCTGCCAGCTATACAGACTCTCAGGAAGAAGCACTTAACATATGACCTAATTAGATGACACAGAAAGAACACACTTTCACAATTTTCTGGAAGTGATGGCTTGGGAACATATCCCAAGGACACACAGAGCCCTGCACAAAAACTTAAGTTATTCTACCTAGATGGAGGAAGGGTGTAACTATGAGGCAACAGCACAAGGAAGTTTTGGGGGTGATAGAACTATTCTGCAACCTGAGTGCAGTGTTGATCATGTAAATCCATAATTGTGTTAAATCAACAGAACCAAACACCAAAAGAATGAAAAAAAAATCTCTGTACCTGATTATTTTTTTTCATTGTTAAGTGTTCTACCAGAGATGTGAAGTATGCGTTAATGATTAGTCATTATTTTTCTGAGAACAGTCATTTGCCAGGGTCTAGTTAATGATTTACCTTTTTTTTTTTTTTTGAACAACCTTACACGATTTTAACAAAATAATATAAAATGTGTATAAAATGTGTAAATATTCTGGATATTGCAATTATCTCCAGGAGTGCCCCCCCCAATTACCCTCCCTTATCCCTCCCTTCCCTTTCCCTTTATAACTCTAAAAAAAGATATTAGATTATAAAGCATTATATCTTATCTGGGTTTAACTCAT
>PVKS010039037.1:0-17548 GCA_004027875.1 Aplodontia rufa | reverse complement strand
TCCCTCCTTCTCCCCTTCCCCACCTGCCCCCACCCCCCCTTCTCCCCAATACATATCTATGATTGTCCTAGATTATGTGTTGCTACACTTTTGTTGGGTCTAATACACAAGATTGACTATGTTTCACACAGGCCTCCAGCCTCCACAAATGAATGAAAACATTCGACCCTTGGCTCTCTAGGTTTGACTAACTTCACTCAGCATGATTTCTTCCATCGCCATCCATTTACCTTCAAAGGCTGCAATTTCATTGTTTCTAATTGTTGAGTAGAGCTCTGTGGTGTATGTGTGTGTGTATATATATATATATATATACACACACCACATGACTGGACATTTTTATTGTGTTCTTAAAGCCTTCTGAGCATGCATGATGTTTCAGAGCAGGCCTGTGCTTCTCCAGGTTGAGACTTTTAGCAAATATCCATCATGAGGACATTTTCCTGGTGTTCTATTTATGCCACCCAGCACTTTGGCCAATAAGAAAATGTTCAATAGAACTGTGGAATTGACAAAGTTGCGCCTGTGTTCTTCTGGCTTCCAAACTAATTTTAAACCATCTTCATCCAGCAGGGTCTGTCACTGGTTAATGGGCATGTGGGACATTCCCACCATCTTGCACTCAACCCTGAATTAACTGACCAGTCAGGAAAATCTGCTTCGACTATCCAGTTGGTAGGTTACTGACCTGAATGAAGCATTCTGCTAATTTGATTACTTTCTTTCCTTTATTCCTTGTTGAACAAATGAAAATCAGTAGGGTAGATAGAGTAGAATCCACTCCTGATTTACCTGTTCTTGACCATGATAGGCACTATTGAAAAATTTTCCAAACGCTCACAGCTGTTTTACAGCGTATGAAGCACTGTCCTTCGATTTCAGTCCTTGCTATCTGTAGCACTTTGTAATACATATGGATCAGACTGATAAAACAGTTTTATAATTTTGTTTGCAAGTTTTCATAAACCAGTTGACCTTTAGAATTTCCATTCTTTGCGATCCTAAGTCCCTTCTAGGTTGATGCAAATAAATGTTGAGTAAGGGATTAGTGTGTCTAGGGCTAGGGTATTTGTTTCATAATTCAACAGAGAATTGATTCTGTCCAGTGAGAAGTTCCATACTAAGAGTTTTTGATTCTACTGAATTTCCCACAACAAAATTTTTCATATCAATTCTTACAATAGAATTCCAATCAGGTTTAAAACAATATTCTTATTCCACTTAAAGAAACAAGAATAAGGGCAGGACAACTATGAAAGTGATAAGTAACTGTAGACTTGCCTCCTGTAACCACCCTAGCTTTGGTGTAGGGGGCTTAAAATTCAAGGATAGATTCCTAACTGAATAGAGATAAGTTAGCTATTTATAAGACATTAATGTAGCAAAATAGAAGTCTGGTAATAGATTTCAGATCTAATGCCAACTCAGAGACATGAACATAAAAATGTTCTTTTAAAGTGATTTTGAAAGCTGTATTATATTTATTGCTTGGTATTTTGAATGTGCTTTGAAAGAAGATAGCATCAGCTGGGATTAGTTGTGAAATCGCTTTATTGCAGGTTTTATTCCTTCTGTTTCAAAAAAGGGCCCAGAACTTCAAGATGTGTGTAAGCAAATCTCAGAAGCAAACTTAGTTTTGAACTATTTGAACACTCCAGCTCACTAATATGTTCACCATAACTTTTATTATTTAAGCTGCAAGATCAACCTTAAGCAAAATAGAAATCATGTGAACGTTTAGGGTTGTATCATGGGTTCAGTTTCCCATTTTTGGACATTTGCCTCTGATATAGCTTTTTTTTTTTCCTGAGGAGAGTGTTGTAGGATAAATATTTGCACCCCTATCTGTCTTTTAGAATATTGTAGAACATTTTTGTTATAGTCAGGGTTTTAATATGAAATGCTCACATTTATTTTGTTTCAAGAGCTGCTCAATTTCAAGTGAGAGGCCTGAAAACTCTACACTGTATCCTCCAGGTCCCACCTTACTTCTTTTTTATTTTATTAAGAAATTTATTTGTTGAAGAATCAAACATGCTTCTAATGAAACAGTATAATATATATATATATATATATATATATATATATATATATATAAATTCTGAAAATTAGATGTACCCGCCTTACTTCTTAACTTTCCTTCCTCAAAATGAACCTACCTTTGCGTAGCTATTGTGATTATATCATGTGAACTTTACTTTCGCTGTAACATAACAAAAGACACTTGTGTCTCACATTGAATGTGTGTCAAAATTTCCCTAATTTGGAGTGAGAAAATTCTGTGAATATGCTTCTTAAAGGACATACTTAATAGTAGGAAAAAAAGTATTCTTTTCACAAAATAGATTAAGAATCTGAGACATAGAAAGGTGCCTTACAGAAATTGAACTGTCAGTCTCTGAAATAAAATAAATTATAACTTACACTATAGAAAGCAGTTTGAAAATCTCAGTCATGTGAAAGAGTGAAAAATTTTAATCATCTATTTTTTTATGTAAGTCTATTGAACTACTTTTCAAATTGACAAGATTCTTTACTAGGAAAACAATAAAAAGAGAGCATTATTCTACAATAAATGAAATGAAGTTAGGTTTGCACGGGTTTCTTCTCCACTTGGAATACACCATCTGCTTACAGATCAAAAGAGGAATCCTAGATCTAAGATCCATCCTACAGGAGACGTGCCAAATGAGGTCAAGGATCGTTTTTTCCCTATAGTTTTTGGGTTTCATGTAAGCTTATATAATTTAAGAGTCTGAAGCCATAGATGTCTCTGCAGCCATCTATGGAAGATACTAACCTGTATAAGAGTGCTGTTTTCATCTAAGTGTAGGAAATGCACAACGTATGCTCTGTTCACATCTTTTCGTGTCACATTCCATCTTCACTATATGTATCTAGTCCATTATATATTGTTTAATGTATAGAGAGTATCTAAATGTCTTTTAAAACTCAGTATAAGTCTTCAGATGTTATGTGTTTCAACCAAACATGAATGTTACCTGCCTTTCACCAATTATTTTTTAATTTAAAATAGAAAGGTCCAGAAGATTTACAGACAGCTGAGAGTCACATGGAAAGTATGACAGCCTCCCACAGAAAATGTGAGTACCAGTTTTAAAAAATTCAACTTCAAATGTAGTAAGTGCCATAGAAAAAGGCTGTATCTGTTTAAAAATAAAATGTGACAAAGGCATATAGATTTCATATTGGATATCTAATTCAGTATTAAAAAGCATACAATAAATTTTCAATAAAACCCATTCTCATCTGTCTCCCAAACACTACACATTCATATCAACTTAATTACTTTATTGTTTTTAATGGTATTTTCCCCATATGCTTAAGATTGGGGTGTCCTGAAATCTTCAGTTAGTGTATATGCATGCAGGATTATCAGGGCTCCTTTTAAATCATGCTTTCTATGACGTTTGAGACTTTTAATCCACTGTGAAATGTGGAGAAATCCTTGATTTTTCATCTTCTCTCAGAGTCAACTGAAAATTTGTCTCCAACATGTGTCTTATTTCTCATCCTGTCATTGAGACAGGAGAGTTCAAATGTGCTGATGTTTCATTATTCACAACTTATTCTCTAGCTCATTTGTTCATCTAACTTTCAATTAACCTTTTCTTCTTTCCAGTTTACTATTTCTGAATTGAATTTGCCAATTGTAGATTGAACTTTATGTTCCTTTGCTATGTTTCTGAATAATTCTTTGTAGTTTTTGTTTGTTTGGTTTTGGTTTTTATTTGTTGCTCTTGAATCTTTGCCCCGCTTTTCACATTTATATTATGTTTTTGTGACACAAACTCTCTAATGTTTTAATGTCAACCAGTTATGATTATTTATTCCTATTGTTCTATAGTAAGTTAGTTAATCAGTTACAAAAACAGCTAACAAGAACTGAGCACTGCCAGGCACAGTGCTAAATGCTTGATGCAGATTATCTTGTTCAAGTCTCCTAACACCTTGATGAAGTATAAATGCATTTTATTGAAATTATTCAAATGAATAAAACAATGGCTACAGAGGTTAATGTATTACCCAAGATTAAATAGCTAGTAAACTCCAGAACTGGGGAACTGAAGAAATGCTAATACACCAGCAATTTCTTTGTGATGATTCATTCATGCATGCAAACATGGATTCTCTCCATTCTTTCATTCATTCAAGAAGTGTTTGAAGATATGCTGTGCCGTGGACACTGTATGTCCTGGAGGACAAAATAAGATTGTTCCATATCTGTGTTTTGCTACATAGTTTAGGATGTCAACACTAATAAGAGCAAACACATATTAGCACCATAACCAGGATTATTGTAACAATGGCTATTTTAAGTGCTTTAGATATATTGATACATGTCATGTATTTAGCAGTTACATGTTAAAAATGTACGGTTATAAGTCTGTCAAGTTCTGGATCCAGAATTTTGTTAATAATATTTTTCCTTACAAATTTTTATTTCTGGGATTAATTTAGAATGTTTGGCACATAGTAGGTCTATAATAGGCATTTTTTTTGTTGTTATTTTCTTTTTCTTTTTTTTAAGAGAGAGAAAGAGGTAAAGACAGAACCAATTTTATTGATTTTTTTAATCTGGTTTTAGTTTCTCCGACACTCTGTTGTATGTGTAGTGCTATGGTTTGAATGTGGGCCCTCATGCATGCCAGGCAAGCGCTCTACTGCTGAGCCACCTCTCCAGCCCCTGTTATTTTCTTTTTGAAAAAAAAAGGAAGAGGAAGGAAGCCTGGGCCAAGTCAAATTAGGAGCAGGGAGTGGAAACTAGATCCGGGTTAGTAATAGTCTTACTCAAATATTTTGTAGCCCTCTGTCTTCCTGCAGATACCAGCCTTGGCCTTCAGAATGAATAGTGAACAAATCCAAATTAGAATATTCAATTGCCCTTCTCCCAGGAAAATACTGAATTAGCTTCAAATATTTGATTACTTGTTTCATATTACCTCATTGGTAGAAATCAGGTTGTGTTTCAAAAGATAGGATGTGAAAATCCTATCCACAGTCTGATTTAAATAAACAAAAAACAAAATGACATTAGTTCCAGCCCATGTTTCACCATGGAAAATCTCAGATCAGAAACATTAGCACAATATGACTGCCACATACATGAGTGAAGGTAAAATTTATAGATATTTCTCTAGTGAGGATATTAAATTACCATCCGATGCTTATCTTCCACTAAATGTTGTTTAAATTATCTTAAAGAATATGCACAATGTCTTCTTTGTGGCTTATATGCAAATATGTATATTTGCCTTGTGGCTTGTTATATATCCATACTTTGACATTTAGAAACCCGTAATCAGAGATAATAAAATAACAGCAGAAATAGGCCACACTGTTTCCTAGCAGAGTAAATATTGGCTAAAAATCTTTCATTTGAATATATTCTATTAATATTGAAGCTACACATATGCACAGGGAAATCACAATTTTATTTGCATGCTGCAATGTTGTCAGATATATCACTTTAATTTTTTAAACAATTATTTTTTCACAAAGAAGATTATCTCTGAAAATTGGCAGGAACTGCTGAGTAACTTGGTACCGTTATTGAATTCTGAGAGCTTTTGGAGAATGCCAGTGAGAATGGACAGAATTTATTAATTCAATATTTATTCTGTGCATTTATGGCTATTGCCTGAAATTTGTCCATTTATAATAAAGAATAAAATGAGTTAATAAACCACATGAAGGATATGTGAGTCCTACAGTCAGTCCTCAATAGGTATGATAGAAGTTAAATGACAGGAAATGTTTGGACCACAGGCAATACAACGTCCTGGCTAAAAATCTGGGCTATTATTGCTGCTTACTGAAGTTACTTATTTTGTACTGTGAGCTATGCAATGTGTCAAATCACATTCCGTAAATAAAAATAACAAACCATATAATGGTCCCTCTTAATCGCAAACCATGTATGCTCTAAGAAGAAAAATTCTTTCTATATTTATTGAGTATAATTATTGGAGTAATGTTTTCAATTCTACTGGTAAAGAAAGTTCTGCATATACCTGTTACATACTATATATTTAGCTGAATATTCAATGAAGTTTTAGACTGTGACAACTGCTTAGTGCCTATTCTTATCCCAAATCATATCTGGACATTTTGCTATCAGAACAATATTTACCTTCAAAATACTTTTTGTGTTTGCTAGTCCTTCAAATTCTGTAATTGGGTTATAACATAAAATGTAGGCTTTTCAAAACAGAAACTTGTGTATTAAAACCTTGATCCTGATTGTGGTCAAAATTATTTCATCTACTCACTCCTAATCCGATAATAGTATCACATGAGAGGTGAAAATTCTCTCTTTTTTTTTTTTTTTTGTTCAACATCTAACTGGTCTAGTGCTGAAAGTTATTTTGCAGAAAGAAAACTCTGTTGAGTAATTATTCAAAGCTAATTTAATGGCCAGAAGAGTTGGTCACGGTTCTGTTGCAGTCACAGTTGGGGAGGAAAGGAAGCACTTCCAGAGGGTCATAAGCACCAATCAGAACAGACAGCAGATGATCACATAGAGACAGAATAAGTATGGCAGCAAACTGATATGAGCACCATCAGACTCAGAGGAACTGTTTTGGAAAATCAACTCCATTTTAATAACATGCTGCAGGGAGGTCTGTCTTGGTCCGTTCAGGTTGCTATAACAAACTACTATAGACAGGGTGATTTACAAACAACAGAAGTTTCTCACAGTTCTGGAACCTGAAAGCTCAAAATTAAGATGTGAGGCAAAGATTTCCTTTTTTGTTCCCAGATGGTAACCTCTCAGTGACTCTTCACACGGCAGAAAGAGCAAGGGGGCTCCCTGACCTCACGTTTGTAAGGGCACTTATCCCATTTATGAGGGCTCTGTGCTCACCACCTCCCCAAGGCTGCACCTCCTAATACCATCACATTAAGAGAGTAATTTTCAATATATAAATTTGGAGGGTGCAGAGGCATGATCACTCTGAATAAAGTTCTTAATAAGTTACTTTAAAATACAAAAGACAAATGGAAAGGTCATCAGTAGCATTTTGAGAAGTTATAACATTGTTTTTCCTCCTTTCTTTTGGCATAGCTGGACAAGGTGATAAAATAATCATTGCAGGCATATCATTTATCTCATTATTAATGAGAACGGAGAGGAAAACAGTGATCACTTTAAGCATATTGGCTACTATATTTGCATGTCTATCCTGTCTTATTTCGAAAGCTGAACCCAAGTAGGGTTATTTAATTAGATGCATGTAAAAATGTCAAGGGTGGATGGGAAAGCTGGTCAGATTTGAAGGTTTCCATAAAAAGTGTAGAGGTCTTCTAATGCTTCTCATGCTTTTATTTGGTTCTTTAGGCAAAGCCGTTAGCTTGTTAGCAATAATGATACTCGTTGGGGATGGCCTGCATAATTTTGCAGATGGCCTAGTGCTAGGAGCAGCCTTCTCATCTTCCTCCGAGTCAGGGGTGACCACAACAGTTGCTATCCTGTGTCATGAAATTCCACACGAAATGGGTAAGTCTGACGGTAAAATCAGTGTTAGATAATTGTTGAGAAAGTCAGATTTCTAGTCATGATTTGCTTGGATTCTTTTTCCAACGTATGATTGAAAGAAGAATACTTTCCATTTATAATTTATTTAAACCATAAAAGGAGGAAGATAAGAAAATTTCCTATGCCTTGAGATAAAACTCAAGTAGATTTGTTTATGATCTTCCCTGGGGCTAGAAATGTGGATTCCAGAGAATTCTATATACGACAGTCATTCAGTGAACTCTCATTTTAAAGAACTTTGGCAAGGATTTTAAACTCTGCATGTTAAACGTGGGAAAATATTAAGAGGGGAACTTTACCCATTATGCCAGAAAAGAGGCCAATGATATACAGTAACATTTAAATTAAAACCAAGCCATGGTTTTACCAACTTGATTTAAACAAAATGTTTCAAGCCAAGCATAAAATTGAAATGACAGGCATATGGTAGCAGATACACATATGATTTTTTTTCCTGGATAATCTTAATAGCCCTATAATTCAAATCCTGACTCCCAGGAAACAAGATGGGATAGAATAACGATTTCTGAAGTAGTACAGATGGCTCTTTGCACTAGTTTCTTTTAATCTCTGAGACTAAAAAGTAGATACTCTGAGATTTACTAATAGGCTATTCATTGTTAACCCATCCTTCTTGAAGTAGTTTATCCTGAGCCTGTTAATGTGTACCTGGTCTGGGAGCCATACCATGTGGATCTATGTGCAGCTACTATGATAGTGGTATAGCACCCTGTCCTTAACCCAAATCACAAGGCAGTGTGACAGTTTTCTGCAGACCCCCAAAGTTATGTCAAGACCTGTTCGTGGGACCAATCACATAATGAAACTTGGAAATGGAGTCCCCAGGCTGTCTCTTTATTTGATGCTACTCTCTTCTAATCCCTGAGACTAAGAAATAGATACTGTGAGATTCATTAATAGGTCACTCTTCTTCTAGAGGATGGATACACACAGAAGAAGGTTGTTTCTCTATAATTGTTAAGCAGCAAAATGGTTTCTAAAGGGAAAATTTGTTCTCCCAACTTGCAATGATTTAAAAAAAATCTCTTTAAGTAGTTTAATCTTTCCCCACATCAGTTTCTGCATCAGCAAGTCATAGAAGCTCATGTAATGTCATAATTTCCCCTGGCAAATTGCCAGGAAAGAATATTCAGAAATCTTGGGATAGAAAGTGACTATATTTTTGCATTTATCTAAGTTAAAAATGCCATGGGATATCCGGAACTGAAGAAAATGTCACAGACCTCTCTGTATAGACTGCCTTTAGGAGAATCTAAAGGAATAGAACTCTGACTGTAGCTTGCTATCAGTAGAGGAGTCAGCTAAGGATCCTAGGGAAAGACAGAAAAGTGCTTCAGTAACTGATCAGTCAGCTTTATGTATGAAATTAGTTCCAGCTTCCAAGACTAGAAACAGCAGAATAGCACATTAATTTTCTAAGGTTTCACTAGTTAATAACATTCTCTTTTTCCCTTAAACTTTAGGAGACTTTGCTGTGCTCTTAAGCTCCGGACTTTCTGTTAAGATGGCCATCCTGATGAATTTTATAAGTGCCCTAACTGCCTTCGTAGGACTGTACATTGGCCTGTCAGTGTCCACTGATCCATGTGTCCAAGACTGGATCTTAACAGTCACGGCTGGAATGTTCCTATATTTATCCTTGGTGGAAATGGTAAGCTTTTTGGCTTTTCTGTTTCATTTTCTAAACACTGAAGATGTAAAACCATTTTTAAAAGTGCATGCTTGTAATCCCAGCAGTTTAGGAGGCTGAGACAGGAGGATTGCAAGTTTGAGAACAGCCTCCAACAACTTAGTGAGACCCTGCCTCAAAATAAAAATAAATAAATAAATAAGCAGGGCTGGGGAAGTAACTTAGAGGTAAAGTGTCCCTAGGTTCAATCTGTAGCACACACACACACAAAAAGAGCAATTAAAATGAAAGGATAAACAGGGAGAAGAGAAGAAGAATATGGATTATATAAAGAACTGTTCTTTGGAATTCAAGAAGATAAATCATAGACAAAAGGAACAGAATTTGAGATACAGAAAATATTGACTTTCTTTTAGTCACTTAAGTAGAAAGAATGAAATCTTTATAATTGTCAAAAAGTGGACAGTAGCTCACTCTGTTCCAGTTTTGCATTCACTATCTAATGTCTGAACTCCCAGCTGATAAGTGTTCTATTAAATAGCCATTTTACTCATACAGCACAAGATAGTTCAATAGAATTTGCCATTAATAGCTGGTTGACTTAACCAGTCATATTTTAAAAATAAAATTTCATCTTTGAGTTTAGCTTCCAAAAGTCTATCCTGCTAGGGAAATGAAAAAGAGTATGAGAGCAATTGTCCTCTAAAATTGCAACAGGGACGGGCTGGAGCGGTGGCTCAGTGGTTTCAGCGCTTGCTTGGCAAGCATGAGGACCTGGGTTCAAACCCCAGCACCACGTACAAAATTAAGTGTTGGAGCAACGAAGGCCATGTGAAAAACTATAAAAGTTGTTTCTCTCTTTCTCTGTCTCCCTCACTGTCCCTCTCTCTTTAAAAAAAATAAAAAATAAATAAAATTGCAACAGGGACCTAAAGAGATCCTTGCTGCACTAACAAAAATTCAGCCATCATTTTTTCATTTTCTATAATCTTGAGGACTCGATTCTGGGAAATTTCACCTTTTCTTTTTAATTAATTCAAATTTTGCCCTTTAAATTCTAGTCCCCCATAAGACAAACCAGTCTGTTTTTCAGGTTACCGTCTGTTGGACTTGTTTACAATTAAAATATCTTCAGGGTAAAGATCGCAATGATTATTCCTTCGGTGGGCAGATTAAAAATTAAATAAACTGACAAAAGAAGTACCGAAGACTGAAAAGTCAATCTAACTGAGAGTAAATTATGTTATTACAAATATTCCAGAGAAAATAAAGAAACTAAACAATGTTGGAGGTAATATGTGTAGCAGAATTCAGCTATTGCCCCACAAGTGAGTAAAAAGAAATGTTTCATGAAGAAAAAATTACGGAGGCAGGAACTGGGGCTGATGCACCCAGAATGGCGCATTCTAGAAGATTTCAGAAAGGGAACTCTCAAAGTAAGCTCCACCATTTTAAGCCCCAGTGTATTTCTGAGTTTCTGGGTTTTTCCCCCCACCTTAGTTTCTTAGTTTTTTTGTTTTGGGGTTTGTGTGTGTGTTTCTTTTTTTCTTAAGGGAGCAGGGGAGAGAGAGAGAGAGAGAAAGAGAGGCAATTTTTATTTAGTTTTTCATGTGGCCTTCGTTGCTCCGAGACTTCATGTGTACGTGGTGCTGCAGTTTGAACCTGTGTACCTGTGCATACCAGGAAAGCGCAGTAACCACTGGGCCACTGTTCCAGCACCCACTCCTTAGTTCTTATAAATCCAAGTAGCTAAGGTTAACACCAAATGTACTTCCACATTTAGAATTGTTCTTATACCTTATTTGGGATGCAAAAAGTTTTAATTTTAATAGTGAAGATAAAAGTGGAGCAGATTCTATCTCCCTTCCTGAACCCCATCCCTCAAACTGTGATCACTGTTACAGCACCTTGTGACCCCTCCCGTGTGAGAAATCTGGATTTCGGGCTTTTTGTGACTTGGAAAGCATACTGTCACTCACCATTGTATGAGAGGCTCTCTGCCCTGTTTAAAATTTCTATGTGTCAATCCTCAGATTCACTCTTGAGCCTGATCTTTCGGATTTCCAGTTTCTGTTTTCATTATGAGTCATTTGGGGCAGTTGCTGTATTCTTTTGAAGTTTATTCTTTTTCTATCCCAGACTGGATCTCTCTTTACGTATGATGGATGTAAATGTACCTAGTCAATCCTTTTTCTTTGTTATGATGTGTAAGCTTCCAAAACTGATCTGGGAAGATTATCATCACCATTTGTCATGTAGAACCCTAAGCTAAATATGTCATTTCCCTCTCAGTCTTGCAGCTACTTATTTGGAAGAGTAAGTAATTGCTTTATAAGAAAGCAATGTAGCTGATACCCTATGAGACTCCAGCTAGCGTAAATCTTGACCTTAGTGCAGATTACTATTGGCCAAGGTGAAAAACAGCATCCTGGCAAAAAGACAGGAAAGAAAACAGTCTGTGTTTCCTGGGGCTGCTCCCTAAAATCCAGGTCGCCTGCTCTCACGGCCTTCTGAGTAACTTCTAAACAAACGCAGCTCTTTCACATAGCAGCAAGTTTAACCATTGCTGTATGCTGGGCCTGTGCCAAAGAAAACAGTCTGTCATTTAAGGAGAAGAAAACAAGGCTCCGAAACTCTGTGAAAAAGCAAAGAAAATAAATGGCAGGGACTGAAGGGTAAAGGGGAGTATTTCAGTATCCCGGTTATTTGCTAAATGCTGCCTATTTATCAGGCACTTTCCAAGCAGGGTTAACGTGAAAAGATTAGCTGGATGTTTGTTTGTTCATTTCAAAGAGATGGGGTGGATTATTTCAAACTCAAAAAGGAGAAAGAATGAGGGGTAAGAATGGGCCATCAGCAAGGTCACCAGTGAAGAAGGTCTTCTCTGGAGGAAACTGCCAGCCTTAGTTCTCCGAAGCGGAGGGCTTCATCCAAGCATGCTGGCTCCCAGTCACAATGATTCCTTCCCAGAGGAAGTTAACAACGAATGCGGCTTTGTGTGATCCCAGGAAACTGTTTTTCTGCTTTGAAAATCAGTGTTCTAGAATGGGTTTCCCCCAAAGCAGAGGCAAAGGTGTATGTGAAAGCAATTCTGTGAGGAGGTGACTTCAGAGAGCAGAAGCGAGGTACTGGAACAGTAAAACTAGGAAGCCAGGAGATGCTGATACAGCAATGTGTCATTAAGTTGACCAGTACTCTGCACCATTCCATGGGACCCTCTGAGGAAGCCTCAAACATTTCCTTTAAACTTACTTGGAGAGGGCAGGAGTGGTGGCCCGGTAGTTGAAGAGCTTGCCTGGCATGAGTGAGGTCCTGGGTTGGAACCTCAACACCACATATACAACTAAGTGTCAGAGAAACAAAGGCCAGATGAAAAAATAAATAAAATTGAAAAATTCATTCTTTCTCAGGAAGGAAGGAAGGAAGGGAGGGAGAGAGGAAGGGAGGGAGGAAGGGAGGGAGGGAGGGAGGAAGGGAGGAAACAAACTTACCTGGAGAGTGGAAAAGCCTTTATGGCACTTGTCCCATTTTTCAAAACTGTCCCTACAACTGTCATCTCCCCACTCTTCTAGGTTTAGCATGTTTGAGCAGCAGGGGCTGCCCACTGGGGTTATATGCCAAGACATCAGAGACCCCAGAACAGGAGAAAGAAATATAGGATTGAACTGAAGCAAGGAGCTGTACAAAACTAGTCAGCACTTTTTTGGAACTGATCCCTGCAGCAGTGGCTGGGGTAGGAGATGGGGCAGAGAGAATAGAGGGTAGCAGTGATGTCCATCAACAGTGACCCCTTCCACCCCTCAGATATGCCCATGGCCTCTACTAATTTTAAGTCCCATCTCTCCCAAAGTCCCCTTACGGTGGTAACCAGTCAAAAACTGTGTGAGAACGTAATATGAAATAATCGGTGGGACAAGAGCCAAACCCTGCTGCTATGAAGACCATATTTGATACTCGTCATCTCAGTCCCTCGTACCCAATTTTGATTCTCCTCACCTCCAGGCAGCCTTTGGCTGGCAAAGATTCCCTTCCTGGTAGAGGAAATCCAGGTTTTCACTGAGGAGTCTGAGTCTTAATTGATTTGCCCTTGTTAGGTCATATGTCCCCTAGTGGCTTTGTCATTGTACCAGAAGCAGAAACACCAAGAGATGCTCCCAGGACTCCCCCAGTTTCTAGACAGGTTCCTTCTTGCCCCGCTGGGTAGCAGCGACCCTAGCTTTTCATTATGATGCTTATCAATATAGTAACATTTGTTGTTATTGGTGGTGGTAGTTGATAGGACCTCCAGTTGATTAGGTAGTAGTCATAGCTTTATGATAGATGGAAACATTATTTTATTCCCTGGAGAACATGTGATCTAACGGTGCCTATGTTTATAGGAAACGTAAAAGTCACAAACGTAAAACCTAGCAATGAGTATGTATCAATGCTTTATGATTATTTTGTTTCTGCTATAATCTCTCATTTCTTTCCTTCTTTTTTTATTAGAAGTATATAGAGATACAATTGAGGGGCAAACATTATCAAACCATCAGTAACCAATATATATATATACTTTGTTATCCAGGGGTAATGCCAAAACGTGGATGACCACCTTGGGTTTCACCTGTTGCAGTTTCCCCCAGAAGAACTCATGCGTTAAATGGGTATCTTGTGGAGGAAGGACATCAGCTTCTGGCATGGTTCCCCCATATTCCTACTCTCCAGTCTCCTATGAGTTCTTCATACACCCTCCCTCCTTCCCCTCCCCCTCCCTATGCCTCCAAGTATCCTAGGGAGCCATCCCCCTATTACTCTGAGAATCATACAATTTGAAGTTTTGTTAGGTTAGCCATCTAACCTGCTTCCCTATGTATTCTAGCTTCCACAGATGAGAGAAACCATTCGGCCCTTTAGTCTCTGAGATTGGGATACTTCACTTAGCATAATTCTCTCCATCTCCATCCATTTGATATCAAAAGCCATAATATCTTCTTCTCTAATGGCTGAGTAGTATTCCATTGTATATATGTACCAAAGCTTTTGTATCCACTCGTTGAGCGAGGGGCATCTGGGTTGGTTCCATAGTCTAGCTATAGTAAATTGAGCTGCTAAAAACATTGAGGAAGCCACATCACTATAATATGCTGATTCTAACTCTTTTGGGAAAATACCCAGGAGTGGGATAGCTGGATCGTAAGGTGGTTCTATCCTTAATTTTTTGAGGATTCTCCACACTGCTTTCCATAGTGGCTGAACCAGTTTGCAGTCCCACCAGCAGTGTAACAGTGTTCCTCTTTTCCCACAGCCCCTCCAGCATCTGTCCTTGTTTGTATTCTTCATTTTTGCCACTCTAACAGAAGTGAGGTGGTATCTCATTGAAGTTTTGATTTGCATTTCCCTTACAGCTAATGATGTAGAGCATTTTTGCATATATTTATGGGCTTTCTGGACTTCCACTGGAGAGAAGTTCCTTTTGAGTTCTTTAGCCCATTTATTGATTGGATTATTTGTGAGTTTGGACTTTAGTTTCTTTAGTTCCCTGTATATTCTGGATATTAGCCCTTTGTCCGAGGTGTAGCAGGCAAAGGTTTTCTCCCATTCTGTAGGCTCTCTCTTGATGCTCTTGACTAGAACTTTAGCTGTACAGAAACTTTTTAGTTTAATTGCATCCCATTCATTTATTCTTGATTATACAGCATGAGCCATGGGAGTTTTGTTAAGGAAGTAGCTGCCGACTCCTATGTGCTGTAGTGATGACCCTACTAAGTTTAAAGTTGTTGGCTCAAAATCCAGGTCTTTGATCCATTTTGGTTTAATTTTTGTGCAGGGTGAAAGATAAGAATCCAGCTTCAGTTGTCTACATATGGCTGTCCAGTTTGTCCAACACCATTTGTTGAACAGGCTATCTTTCTTCCACACTATGCTTTTGCCCCCTTTATCAAATATCAAATAGTTAAGGATATGGGGGTTTGTTTCAGGATCTTCTATTCTGTTCCACTGGTCTTCAGTTCTGTTTTGATACCAATACCATGCTGTTTTTGCTACTACAGCTCTGTAGTATAATTTCAGGTCAGGGATTGAGATCCCCCCTTTTTCTTCCTTTCTATAGAGTAATGTTTTGGCTAGTCTGGGTCTCCTGTTATTCTGTATGAACTTGAGAATTCCTTTTTCTATATCTGTGAAGAATGCCATAGGCATCTTGATGGGGATTGCATTGAAACTGTATAGGGCTTTGTGTAGAATGGTCATCTTTATTATATTGATTCTGCCTAACCATGAGCATGGAATGTTTTTCCATCTTCTTAGATCTTCTGTAATTTCTTTTTGTAGTGCTTGATAGTTTTGTTTGTAGAGGTCCTTAACATCCTTTGTAAGGTTAATGCCCAAGTATTTCATTTTTTTGGAAGCGATGGTGAATGGGAGAGATTTCCTGATTTCCTCTTCTGCAGATTTGTTGTTGGAGTAAAGAAACGCTAGTGATTTTCTGGAGTTGATCTTGTAGCCAGCTACTTTGCTAAAATTATCTATAAGCTCTAGGAGTTTTCTGGGTCTTCTAGGTATAAAATTATGTCATCTGCAAATAGAGATAACTTGACTTCCTCTTTTCTTATACGAATACCTTTGATTTCCTTATCTTGCCTGATAACTCTGGCAAGAGTTTCAAGGACTATATTGAACAAGAGGGGGGATAGCGGACAGTCTTGTCTGGTACCTTAATTCAGTGGAAATGCTTTCAGTTTTTCTCCATTGAGGATAATGTTGGCTATGGGTCTGTCATAGATGGATGTGACATAGTTAAAGTATATTCCCTTGATCCCTATCTTTTCCAAAGTTTTGAGCATAAAGTGGTGTTGAATTTTATCAAATGCTTTCTCTGCATCAATTTAGATGATTATATGATTTTTGTTTTTAATTCTGTTTATGTGGTGAATTTCATTTATTGATTTGCGTATGTTGAACCAATCTTGTTTTCCTGAAGCCCACTTGATCATAATGAATTATCTTTTTAATGTGCTTTTGTATCCGATTAGCTAAAATTTTATTAAGGATTTTTGCATCAATGTTCATCAGGGAAATTGGTCTGTAGTTTTCTTTCCTTGATGTGTCTTTGTTGGGCTTTGGAATCAGTGTAATATTTGCTTCATAAAAAGTGTTTGGAAGTGATCCCTCTCTATCAATTTCCTGGAAGAGCTTGTAGAAGATCAGTGTTAGTTCTTCTGTGAAGGCTTGGTAGAAATCTGCCATAAATCCATCCAGACTTGGGCTTTTCTTTTTTGGGAGAGCTTTGATTGCTGCTTCAATTTCGCTTTCTGTGATAGGTTGGTTGTGGTTTCCAATGTCATCCTGTGTTAAAGAGGGGATGTCATGTGTGTCCAACAACCTGTCCATGTCCTTCAGGTTATCAAATTTGGCGGAGTATACGTTTTCAAAATAGGTTCTGATAATCTTCTGTATCTTGGATGAGTCTGTGGTGATATCCCCATTTTCATCTCTGATTTTGTTGATTTGCTTCATTTTATTCTTCCTTTTGGTGAGTTTGACAAAGGGTCTGTCGATTTTGTTAACTCTTTCAAAGAACCAACTCCTAGGTTTATTAATAGATTGAATAGCTTTTTTGTTCTCAATTTCATTGATTTCAGCTCTGATTTTGGTAAATTCCTATCTTCTGTTAGATTTAGGGTTGGATTGTTCCTCCTTTTGTAGTCGTTTGAGTTGAAGGATAAGACTATTATTCTATCTCTTTCTAGATTTTTGATGTATGCACTCAGTGCTATAAATTTACCTCTTAAGAAAGCTTTCATACTGTCCCAGAGGTTTCAGTATGTTGTTTCCTCATTCTCATTCAATTCCAAGAACTTCTTAATCTCTGTTCTCATTTCCTCTTTTACCCATCCTTCGTTTAAGAGGTAATTATTCCATTTCCAAGTATTTGAATAGTTTCTATTATTTCTCTTGTTGTTGATTGCTAAGATCATAGCATTATGATCTGACAGAATATATGGGATTATATCCACTTTTTTATATTTGCTAAGATCATCCCGGTGAACTAGGATGTGGCCTGTTGTAGAGAAGGATCCATGAGCCGCTGAGAAGGTAAATTCAGTTGTCTTAGGATGGAATATTCTGTAAATGTCTGTTAAGCCCGATTGATTAATAGAATAGTTTAGATTGGAGATATCTTTATTGATTTTTTGGTTTGATGATCTGTCTAGAGTTGATAATGGTGTGTTGAATTCCCCCAGGATTATTGTGTTGAGATCAATGAGGGGATTAATGTCCTTAAGTATTTTTTCCATATATTTGGGGGGGTTGTAATTGGGGGCATAAATGTTGATTATCATTATATCTTCTTG